>JBCJKH010021377.1:0-29547 GCA_039877255.1 Loriculus beryllinus | reverse complement strand
CACTCACAACTTCCTTGGGCAACCCATTCCAGTGCCTCACCACCCTCACAGTAAAGAATTTCTTCCTCATATCCAATTTAAACCTTCCCTGTTTAAGCTTTAACCCATTACCCCTTGTCTTTATTCTCTAGGAAGAAACAATATAACAGAAACACAAAAACTCTTCCTCATGGTTAACTACCTATTTAAATACTATTATCCAGAGATGAGTCTGCAAGCTGTTTTCATAATGAAGCTGAAAGGAGACAGTTGCAGACTATTCAATACGAGGCTTACTGCTCATCCTCCTTTCCTATATAAAGCAGAAAGCAGAGACATGGAGCCAGACCACATTACTACTTATGCAAAGTGCTTATGTATATAAATAGTCCCTGTAGATTCAATGACTTGAAATTTCAGCAACAGCTGGAAGTGAGGATGACACTATTGCTCTTACTTTCCCAAGGAAAAACAAAAAGCATAAAGACAAGTCTACTTTAAGAAAAGGAAAGAAAATTCCACTAAGCAATCTCATCAGCAATGGTTTTATAACATGATATTTCAGGTACTTATAATTCCACCCTAAATGCAAGTTCAAGGGCTGGTGTAAAAAATGGGAGTGACAAACGAGTATATAATGATCAACAGGCAAAGAGGGACCTCAAGAATCAAATCTCCTGTGAGATGAATATATATGTATCCCTAGATGAAAATAGGAATGTTAAGTAATTAAAACTAACATGCACCTTGTTTTTACTACTAATTATTTCACTGCTTTAGAACCACAATCTGTATTTCATTCACTACTATAAAATACAACTGTAAAAATAAGTAGCTCGAGTGACCTGCAAGTAACGATGTCTCCTCCTGGCCTAAAACTGACTTCATAAAGGAAAACGATTGCTTCAATATCAGAACTATGCAGAGCAAAAGATAATTTTTTCCATTAATCTTGGAATGGTCAATTAAATTAAAAAAATTTGCATTTAGAACTTAATTATTTATTTAAAATAATTGAAGAGGAGATAAAAGTCAAACTATAGTGCTGAAGTCTGCAAAATTCAACAGCTTACACTTATCCTATCCACAACGTTTCAGATGATAAAAAATTAACTAGGAAAGAATAGTTCTCCTCTATATAATGTAATATTTGAAAATGGAACAGTGTTAAGAGATAGTTAGCTACATAAATCTCCTGTTTAAATGAGGTTATACTACACATGCTGAGAATCCAGCTTTTTAATTCCTAACTCCAAACCTGAAACCCATAAACTAGAAATGAAGAGGCAGGACAATTATCTTCAACTTCCACCTTTTTTTACTTGCCCATTTCAATAATTTTGAATTCTATGGCAATCACTATGCAGCAAAACTGAAATAAGAAATGTAAAGTAATAGAGGTAATAGCCTGCTCTATAGATGCAGCAATTTCTATAGGGGGACAAGAGACTAATAATCAATAGTCATTTACATCTTTACAAAATCTAGAAAAGAGTAAGCACAGTAATACTTGAAGATTGAGTTGAATATCCTCCCTTTATCACAGCTAAACTATGCAAGGATTGTAATCCTCTCATTATCCAAAATAATACCATACTGAACCTCCTACCTCTCAGTAGAGTATTAATAATCGGAGATATGAATTTCAAAAGATATATGTTCATATTCAGTTGCTCATCTGAATAATTCAATATTGCCTTCATATGGCAGAAAGTTCAAAAGAAAGAAGAAGTAAATTAAAAATATTTTGTGTCAGATACAACAAATAAGACCAAAACAACTCATTCTACAGTCATGCTTGGTTAACATTCCAGCTTTCTCCACCTTCTCAGGAAAAGATTTAGATTGCCCTTTGATTATCTTCATGGCCTCCTCTGGACTCTGCTCAACAGGTCCACATAGTTCTGTTGTTGGGGCCTCTAGAGCTGGATGCAGTTCTCCAGGTGGGGTCTCACCAGAGCACAGAAGAGGGGAAGAATCCCCTCCTTCAACCTGCAGCCTTTCTGGCTGCAAGCACACATTGCTGGTTCATTCCAAGCTTCTCATCAACTACCTCTTTAGAGAAAAGGCTTAAAAATCCCCAGTCAATCATGCAATCGAAGACAATGTTCCTCTTTTTAAGGAAAATGGCTACAACCTGTGCCACACACCTGAACATTTATCTTTAGAGAAGATACTAAGGTCGGAGTCAAAATCAGAAAGTGCTCAAACACCCGAACAGTCATATGGGTGAAAAATCATGACATGAAGCAGTCCATCTCAATGATTATACAAGAGGAAATTAAGTGATGCAGAGCTTTACATGTAACTTCTTTGTAAAAGAAGTTTTTCATAAAGAAAGTGATTCAAACATGTTTTGGTAAAATTATAACATATACAACTCAGTGTGCAAGTGTAGATGTTTCACCATGGACTGTCACACTGAGATACAACTAGACTTTACATTCATACTGAATTATTACTTCACAATCTACTTGCTTGTCTTCTATTTTTACATACAAAGATAACATCTGCCCTTTCCCCAGAGCACGCAGTAGAAGTTCGCCTTGAGATAATTCAATGTGATAAGCAAATTCTTTCCCGAGTCACCGTTTTCCCAAACAATTTCCCTTTCTAGATCCGTAACCTGTACACTTCTATCACACATCACCTTCACATTTTCCAGGTTTCTTAAAATAAGCAACAGTTGTTCAAAGCAATCCTTGCTTGGTTCTTTGAAGAGTCTTCTACTCCAGTCAGACCAAGCACTTGAAAATGTTTATTTTGCCATAGACTCATTGATTCTTTTGGTGTGCAGAGTTATTCAGGCTTTATTAAAGATTCTTGGGTCCCAGAAGCAAGTTTTGGAAGCAATGCCATACTTAAAACTAGCCTGCAAAGTTGGGGGACAGTCAGGACATAGAATCACAGAAGAGTTAGGATTGGAAAGGACCTTAAGATCATCCAGTTCCAACCCCCCTGCCATGGGAAGGGACACCTCACACTAACTATGCCACGCAAGGCTCTGTCCAACCTGGCCTTGAACACTGCCAGGGATGGAGCATTTACAACTTCCTTGGGCAACCCATTGCAGTGCCTCACCACCCTCACAGTAAAGAATTTATTCCTTATATCCAATTTAAACTTCCCGTGTTTAAGTTTTAACCCGTTACCCCTTGTCCTGTCACTACAGTCCCTAATGAAGAGTGCCTCTCCAGCATCCCTATAGGCCCCCTTCAGATACTGGAAGACTTCTATGAGATCTCCACTCAGCCTTCTCATCTACAGGCTAAACAGCCCTAACTTTCTCAGCCTGTCTTCATACAGGAGGTACTCCAGTCCCCTGATCAGTTTAAGAAAGCAAAGCACCAGTACAGTAGTGAATACCTCCCACTATAGCAACATGGTCTGAGTTTTGACCAGCAGAGCTTATTTTGTGACTGGCATTAGGAATAATATTCACATGAGCGGGGGCACAAGAAGCTTTAATCATGCTCCCAAAATCTTCACTCCCGATGAGTAAGCTTCACCCGAGGAGGCGTACAGGTCCCATAGCAGTCAACTGCTCAACACTATTAATAATTATACACACCTCACCACATACAAACAAAATTGTCACCTAAACAGTATTTGTCCCTAAAAATACTGTAAGTTCACTTAATGCTTCCTCTGCCAATAACACATAAACATGTATTTAGAAGCATACCCAGAAACAATCTTCCAAAACCAAATTCTCCCACTGTGGAGTGCAGCAGCATGAAAGACCACACTGGTCTTAGCAATTCTCAACAGCAGTTAGATCCTTCATAAACGTCAATGTGACAGCCTCAAAGCACTTTCCCTTCGTACCTTTGCACAGGAAACAATGGTGAATAAACCATTTCATTGCTAATTACACTCAGCCTTCAGCATCCCTGGATCCAACTTCAGCAATAGGCAGAGCTAGGATTGTTTTCATTTTTATCTCATCATGTTTATATTGATATACCTGTGCACACTTTGCCCCACACACTGCTGCGCTGCATCTGATTTGCCTTATTAGTACATTAGAAAATAATCACAGTTCTAAAATACTTTGTTATTTTAGCCAAAACATCCTATTTGGAAGTCACCATTTCTCATCAAATAACACCCCTGCCAGTTGCTCTGTTATTCATCAAGCCATGAGCTTGACTTCCCCCAGGAAAGGGCAGTGAAACTGAATGGCCACCAGCCTTAGAGCTGAACACTAGAGCTAGAAACGCAGCATTTATTTAATTATTCACATCGAAAAATACTAATTTTGGACCAGTTCCCTGCCATATTAACCCACCTCAGTTAACTAGAGTGTTATGGACCACACATTGTATATGGACAATCGATTTGGACAGCCCTGTTTGCGCGCCTGCCTAATGTCCAGGTTGCATCTTCAAAGAATTAAAGCAAATTAAAAACCCCTCTTAAAATCAAACTAGATCATAAGGCTCTTGATTCCTACGATTCAAAAATAGTTTGAACACAGCAGCTGGAATTTTAGAAAGGAGAATTTCACCTGTGAGCAAAGTCATGCTTGGGAAGCTTCCACAGAATATGCATCTAGCATAAGAGAACTCAGAGGTAAAACCAGGATTTTTGATGCCACTAATAAAATATTTCTCATCCTTTCAGGTCCCCAAAAACGACATGCAGAGAGCAGCACCCCAAAGCTCCCAGCAGAGATGGAACAGTTTGTATTCAGAGTGGTCTAGAAAGTTATGTTAAGAGTGGGTGAAAACTGTTGAGCTGCCAGCTGAGGTCACTTGTCCACCTCCAGAGTCTTAGAAAATGAGTCTGCTCAGGGCTATAGGGAATAGGTATCATCTTTCCCATAAAAATGACTGCAATGGCTGAGCAACCTGGTCTAGTGGAAGGCTTCCCTGCCCATGGCAGACGGCCTGGAACTGGATGAGCTTGACAGTTCCTTCCAACCCAAAGCATTCTGTGTGATTCTTGATTTTCATATACACAAATTTCTTCTATGAGAACACATTTATTAACTATATTTGGAGGAAGTGGAGGGAAGGGGGATTATAAATACTATAGTTTATGAGCAGTCAACTAATGGTGTCTGAGATGACACTTTGATGGACTCCCAGAGCTCTCTTTCTTCTCACAGTCAGCACAACTCCTCTAGATAAAGAGCAATTTAAACTAAAACCCACAAAATCTGAACTTTCAATTAAAAGTTCACACTGAAGGTATCATTTTAAGTCTGCTACTAAAGCTTTGCAAAATTTTCATTAGAGAAGTAGTATTTTTAAAATAAGGAGTACCCAAATAGGATTAAGGAGTGCTGCAATTTTTCATTTAAGTATTTCACTCACAGCTACTTTAAATAATGCTTTAAAAATACCTGGCTTTAAATTTATTTTTTTTTTTTAGATTAATCTGCTCAGTGCTTCTGAAAATGAGTGTTTCTGAAAAGCCTGATATTACTTGAAGATTTGGTAATGTTTTAAGACATGTAAATGTTGAAGGTGGAATTTCTGTCTGCATTTCTCTTTAAGAACTTATTAATTCTTTTTATTCATCTATTCACTGTAATAATAGGACAAAGGGTAATGGGTTAAAACTTAAACAGCGGAGGTTTAGACTGGATATAAGGAAGAAATTCTTTACTGTGAGGGTGCTGAGGCACTGGAATGGGTTGCCCAGGGAGGTTGTGAATGCTCCATCCCTGGCTGCGCTCAAGGCCAGGTTGGACGAAGCCTTGGGTGGCATGGTTTAGTGTGAGGTGTCCCTGCTTATGGCAGGGGGGTGGAACTGGATGATCTTAAGGTCCTTTCCAACCCCAACTATTCTATGATTCTATGATTAATAGTAGCCACAGTGCTCCTGCAACACTCTTCAACAATACGATAACCAGGCTTTCCATGGAAGAGCTGAAAGAAGCTGGCATCATGTTTCTTTACCAAAGGCATCCCAGAGAAGCAGCTGGAGCCAAACAGGAGTGGTCTGGATAGACGCTTCTACTAGGCACCACTGATACTCTAGGGTTCAGAATAACCACAGGAGAGGGACATTTTCCTAGACAGGATCAGAAATAGATGGCTTTAAGATGGCTGGAAAGCATGTAATTTACTATTCTCCAATTTTCTCATAAACAGTAACTTTATTCTTCCTGAAACATTGATTGACATTTGATCCTGTTATGAACAATTTCGAGGCCTCCTCCGCAGAGCATCTAAGCTGCATCACATTAAAGCTGTTCCTTTCTCCTTGCCTCTAGCATATTCCTAACATGTAAACAACTCCGCTGTGCACACAAGCAAAGGCACAGCTAGCTAGTGAAAGCTGGAACACTTTGGGCACTGTAGGAATCCATCCAATCCTAATAACCCATTATTTTCACGGGGCACTGTATTTATTAACTAGAAGACAACTGCTATTAATGCAAGTGTACGCATGCAAAATGACCCCATTAGAAAAGCTGGAAGAACACTGCAGAGCATTCTTTTTCATGGATAGTCATGTTTCACAGGCTTTGTTACCCCCCATAATCAAAATATACAAGAGAAGTCAGTCTAATGAAAGAAGGATTGTGACAAGACTAGGAGAAAGGCAAGTGTCAGAAAAGCCAAGCAGACTTACTGACTGAAGAGCCCTCAGCTGATGTGACACCACATGACAAGTAATGTTCTTGTGGCCAAGTCTGAAAACCTAGAAGGGTTACTTCCAGTTCAGCTTAACAGAATGGGAAAAACACCCGCAAACAGTCTCACATCTCACCTATTCAGCAGTGAAGCCATTAGCAGCAGATACACACCCTTACAAAGTTTAATACAAAAGCATTGCCTAGCCACATACTTTGTGTATGCCAACTCTTGCTTTACATGCTCTGGACCAAGGATAGGAGGTTAGCCCTGCTCCCTGGGGCAAGTTTCAACAACCAGATCCACTCACTCTACCACAGAATCCCCTTACAGCATCAATGCTCACCCCACAAGTCTTCCTCTACAGGCAAGTCTGTGAGTAGGAAGAACTAAGTCCTGGAGGAAACGGGTCATCTCTGACCCCTATCTCATCCATCCAGGGCTTCTGTAGTGATCCCACAGGAAAAACAAATGTAACTGCAACTATTTCTGGTTAGGCTCTTCTCTACTTTAGGAGGTTTTCCTTCCAATGGCAGGAATTCAGAGCAGCAGTTCTGGAGCTGTGAACTGAACACAGCTACACTGCCAGGACATAGAGTAAGGCCAGGGTGCCTCGGGACATTTCCCTCTGACCAGTACAGTACAGTTGCACAACTTTTTTCCCCTCTCATGTTAAACCAGAGCCCAGTGATTTCTTGCTGTCTTTCTGTCCACACCTACTCTACAAACTGGAGCAAACCAGTCATGTCTCAACACCCACCAGCTTCCTTTGGCTCACTTCACACATCCAAAAACGTCAGGACTACGAATTCCAGACCCTGCTTCTTCCTTCTACAACATGAAAGATCACCCTAGTCACACATACCCTTCTCCCCTCCCACTTCTTGTCAAATTCCACTGCCCATACTGCCACCAGAGCAAGTTTCATCTACTTGAAGCCATGAAATCATCCACTTCTCAGCACCCCTCTAGAGCTTGCCTCTTGTCCTCTTCTCTACCACCCAGCAGGTGAACACCCAGTCCTGCACATGACATTTACCCAAAGAGGTCTGACTGGATTAAGACAAGCATTCAGGGAGGTCTACTTTAACAAACAACACTGCATATCCTTCCCTGCAGTGAGAGTTTCTTCATCATCTCCACACTGCCCACTTTCAATCCTTTTAACACAAATTAAAGATAAAAAGCATTCCCCTCCCATATTCTGTGCCAAGAGGACTGTTTTATTACAAAAGTCAAGCAATCTCTTCTTACAAACCTAACTCCAATGCTATCCTTGCAAAGCAGCCCTGTACCCTCTTTTTCCACCCTAAAAACCCTACTCATGCTAACTCTGCACCACATGGTAAATGTTAAAAGAATTCATACAGCAGTTTCAGTGCGACTAAATCTTAACTTCTGTGTAAGGCAAATTAAAGATCACAGTTAAAGTAGGCCAAAGTATATTGCAAGCTGGGAAAATCAGAGAACTCCTCACAGGCTCAGGCCTTGAGAATTGCAAGGTTCAGCTGCTGCACCCTCCACATCTAACAAAACACAGCGTCACAAACACCAACACCAGAAGGTTGTAGCTACAGCTCAGTGCCAAATAAGCCATCTCCTTTACAGAGGAGCCTGATCAGAACACTACAGCCGAGCCATAATTCAGGATTTAATGACTAAGATGACCATGGAGCTGAAAATGTGATGCATTCCAGGTTTAAATTATAAATTATAGTGACAGCTCAAGTTAAAATTATACATTTTCATTCCCCCTTCATGCTTATGAATAAATAAGAATGAAGGAAAGGTTACAGTGGCTTTTTGCACGCTGCCAGCAAACAAATGCCATGACATATATTCACAACGCACTAAACAGTGAAGATTCAGCACCAAAAAAAATGCACAGGGCTGCACATAGCAGGGTTTTAAATAACAAAAAGACAAAACCGTTTATTACCTCTTCTAGGATCAGAGCCACAAGACCTACCTTGTATCAAAGATCTGCCCCAGAGAGGCACACTCAGAGGGTAGCTATTTACATATTAAAGGATTTCAAAAGGTTGCTGAAGCTTCCATGCCTTTCATGAGCTGGTTTTGACTGATCTCTTGTCTTGGGCCTACCGCAGCTGAAAAACTCCTCAAACAGAGATCATTTACACTAATTTAACTGAATTCAGAGGGCCAGTTCTGAGTCATCGCTTCAGAGCCACACTGCAGTCTGCAGCATTCTTCACTTCCAACATTATCCCAGCATAAAGGCAAAAAGGTACCATGGACCTGGCGGTTCCCGTTGGACACCCAGCTCAGACACAGACCTGTAGAAATAAAAGGCTTTGACTGACAAAAACCTATTGAGGAAAAACAAATGAACATGCACACACAAGCACACAAACACTGGAAAACTGGAATACTTTTACCCATGAAGCCTCTAGTAAACCAGTACAACTCAAAAAGGTTATGAAACAACTATAATTACCACTAACACCCACACCAAAATAATGGCAACATTTGGCTCTTTCCAAGCGCTGTAACCTCATCAAAACGCTTGAGCCAAATTTGACATTTATATCTCTATAAATAACGTGTAAGCAAAAGCAAAGAGAAAGGGAAAAAAAAGGCAACATTTGCAGTTCAGGAAAAGACATCAAAACAAACATGTCCGTAGTACTCAAATGCTACGCTACATGTGAGAATCTGATGATCTTTTGAATGGCTGAAAGCTGGGCACAGAGGAAAGGCCTTCTTGTTTTCAATATTAATTATTAATCAATCTTTTCAGCCATCAACCCCCTGCAATGACTCATCCACTTTCCTTACCAACGTCTAAATTGTTATGAGAAGACTACAATTTCCACTGGAACATCACCCTCCCGAGTGCAATACTTAACCCTGCCTATGAGAAAGGATTTAGTAGGGGCTCATTTCTACCTCCCACAAGAAGATCATGTCTCACTGAGCCTGAAATCACAAAACCAACCCCACTTAAGGCAAAACAGTATTTAGAACTTTTCCACTGAGAGAAACAAAAGGCAAAGCCCACCCCAGCTACTCTTATCAAAGCCAGTATTCTCCTAGTGACATATGCACTGCAAGCAAACGAGAGAATTCGCATCATCAATCCTCAATAATCATGCCATCAAACAGTCAAATTCTGTTATACCAATACTGACAGGACCTATGGTCTGTAAAGCACCGGCAGTTCCTACTGCCTGTAAAGGAATTTAGTTTTATGGAAGCATGGCTTGCTTTTTAAGTACAAAATTAAGAACTTGATCCTATACCCCACATCCCTGTAAACCTCTTCCCAGAGTTAACAGCTCTATTGAGCATCTAAGCTGCAAGACTGGAGCTCGGTTGGCAATGCCCATGTACAGAGCTTGCTCTTTTCCTGCGCTAAAATTATATCAGAACATTACAACACATTTACATATCTCCCACACATGCAGCTTTCTGCCAGCAGTAACAAGAGGACGCCATCGAGGCTTAGAACACGTACCAGACAGAGATAGAACAAGAGGGTGGAGTTTCCTGCAGGAACACCCAGGCTGAAGTCCAGCAGCTCCCAGAGAAGGTGCTGCCTTTCTACCAGCCCCATGCCTTCCTATCAGGCTCCCACTTAACCAGTGTTATACGTGAAACTCCACAGAGGACACCTCGGAAGAAGCTTCCTGTTGTTTCTCCCCTCTCCACAACCTCCTGGCTGCTGCCACGAAAAGTGGGATCACTCCACCTTTTCCCATGAAAATGGTGTCCATTTTTCCCTATGTCCAGCCTTAGGCCTACAATGGAATAGGAAGAACAGGGGAAAAACCAGTCTCTGCTGGGTTGTCTCTCCCATATGGTTTTCATGGGAATATTTCTAGCGGCAGCCCACGCTGCTGCCCTTGATTTTAATCATGCAGAAGTAACATGAAATTCACATGACTCTTGTCAGTTTTCCAGCCACACGAGTGTTGCAAAAGCATCAATTAAAACAACCAGACCTTCCGACTTTAACCTGGCCGAGCTATAAAGAAATGCCAGGTAAGCCTCTCGGAAGAGTTTGATTTATACATTGGTTGCACAGTTATTTTCAGCAAAGCTGTTAGTCAGAAAATAAGAACGACGACAGTGCTGGATTTCTGGCACTTCACCTCCTCCTAAGATGCCAGTTAGAAAAACATTAAGTAAAAATGGATCCAAGTCAAAGAAAGTAATTAAAAGTTACTCTCAGTCGCAGGGAAATAACTGACCTGCCACAACTAAAACGTTACTAAGGTGTGAGAGTAAGTTTAAGTGATTCTGAAAGTCAGTTGTTGTATATGGTGTCATTACTCAAGGTGTGCTACGTATTAGAAAGTTGAATGCTCAAGTTGTGTCGAGCTGTGGCCTTCCCCTCTGATCCTTTCCAGGGGGCCATTTTTCCCAGTCCTACCCTACGATGGCATTCCAATAGCAAAGCTCAGTTAAAATACCAACAGAACAAGTCAGTTAATCTGAAACTCCGGAAAGTCTCAAATCTTGTGTAGGAAAAGAACTGAAAACAAGCCCATACAAGTGAGACAGTGAAACAAGACTAAATACAATACCTCAAATAACTATTTATTAACGCTCGTGTTACACAGCTGCATGGAAAGTGCCTTTGTGCCACAATTCAATGAAAACCCAAATAGAAAAAAAATGAAACTATCAGAACTGATGTTTGCGAGTGTCAAATCAAGCCAAGTACACACCATGCACATGGGAATTAGATACTACTCAAAGAAGCAGGCTTTCTGACACCAGCATACTTGGGATCTGAATTACCACGGATTAGGGAACGGAAAAATGCAGAACCGCATGAAAGGAAGGCAAACCCAGCTTACAAAATAGCAGTGAGTCAGCTCCTGAGGACTGGTCTGTGACTGCTCTGAAAACAAGATGCACATTCCTCATGTGCCCTCCGGTTGTTCAGAATGAAAACATGCCCATCTCCTAACTACACTTCTAATACGGGAGATGATAGTCCAAAACAAAGTGTCAAGAAACATCAGTTTAACCCATTCAAACTTCAGAAAACATTCTCAGCCAGTGCTAACCCATATAACCCTTTAACCCTATCCACATCTATCTAATGTTTGGTGCAAGAATAAGCAAGAAACACTCATATCTCTGGCCCCTGATCACTCAGGAACAGCTTATCTTGGGGGTACCTCCAACACTAAAAGGTCACTGAGCTATTTTTAAGAGAATCTTTCTAAAATGCCGTGACCCTTTAGCCTGCCTAGTTCCATCATCTGTCATCAGACTAACCAGAAAGCCAAGAATAAGCTCCAAGGCCTTTCGTGACAAGCTGTGAAACTTAGCCATTTAATATTATAAGGAATACTAAGTAACTACACTCAGCATTTACTTGGAGAACACAGTATTTGTCCTCATCCAAAAAAATCAAAGATCACTATCAGGTTTTCAGAACCCCTCTCCTTAGCAGGCACCGTTGGCTGCAAGCATTTCTCTCCTCGACCACAGTATAGCTCGTTTTGTTGTTGCTTAGAGACTATCTTTCTGCTCTTCTGCTCTTTTTTTGTTGTTTTCAGATGTTAGCGGTGAGTGGGGCTTTTCCTGCTATATTGACTATTTCTGAAAACAAAAAGATAAAACAATACACATACTCAAAGAATTATTGCAGCACACATACAGAGAAAAGCAGGTCAAATAAGTCAGCTCTATCAATATCACTTTGCTGATGAGTATTAAAACAAAGTGCTGGCCACTGACTAGCATGCCAGCATACACTGACCAGAAGCACCATGTCCAGCCCCTCCCAAAAGAACAGAAACCTTGACACTGGCTCATTTTAGGGAAAGGATTAGAAGTTCCTATTTTCAGGTGTTATTCTTGCACACTGAATCCCTCTGCCAGACACTGCAGTTTATCATTGCCAACACTTACATTACAGAAGTACCTAGAGGCCTCAAGTAGGTCAGGGCTTCAGTATGCAAGGTAGAGGATATGTGCGTAATACTTGACAGCCTTTGACTCATCATATTTTTCTATTTCAAGTGTTTGTCTTCCCACTGAAACAGCTATGTGAGCAACCCACACAAGCAAAAGAAACTCAATGACACTGCAGAAAAATCCCACCCAAGTTCTACCAGCGATGTGCTTGGATACAAGGAAAACAGAAGTAGCTCTACCTCATTAAAATATTACATGTAAAATCTAGCTGAAGTCAAAGCAAAGCAAGTTTGGGGCTTTTCAGTCTGGCACAGCTCCAGCTATTATAACAAAGACACAAGTGACTGTTGAAATAAGCTTTAGTGAGTGGTTATGGATGAGCGCTCCACTTCTCGTATTCCCATCCCCTACAACCTAGACATACCCTTCTAGTGAAAGAGTATGTTTCTCAGTTGTTGCCTTCAGACTGAAGCCTGGTTGAGACAGAGCAGGAATGCAAAACCAAACCCATTTACCTGAGCTGTAGGGAGAGAGACTGCAGGCAAAGCACTAAAAAATCATGTTTGCATACCTTAAGTTAGCCATATTAAAGGTGGACAAATGTGCCATAAATCTGAAATGATGTTTAGATGATGGAGTTCTTGGCAACCTGATCATTTTACCAAGCTGACAGCTGGTTAGCCCAGACTGCCTCAGTCTAAATACACATACCAAGACAGCACAATCCAAGGGTGGACCAATACATTCCCATAACATTAACACATTAACCATGCTTTTTGCTCCACATTGCTGTCCCTTCTAATATCTCTCTGCTCCACAATCACCCATTTCTGCCTTCCCAAACACTCATCCACACCCTGCAGAGCTTCTCTGCAACTTCCCATCCCGTTCCCTCAGCTGGAAAAGGAAGTATTTGCCTTGCTGTGGATCTTGACTGTAAGTTATCACCAACCAATCAACTTTTTTTCCCCAGACCCTGCAGAACATAAGAGTTAAGGGAACAGGAATGAGACTGACACCTTATTGATCAAATCAATTCTAATTATGCACAGAAAAGTTTTCCACAGTTTCCAATAATACACTGAGCAAGAGCTCCTTCATGAAACGCAACGTCAGATAAGTGGAACGTTTGGGAGTTTACTGCTCAGTAACAAAGGCCAGGATTTTATATATTCAGTCACCAGAGGAAGCGGAATGTTATAATTGCAAGCAAACTTTAACACTCGAAATAATAAATACAACTACAGAAATGTATTATTTATTGAAATTCTAAATTTTTCTAGGAGAGGCTCATAAAAAGCTGAGGACAGAGTAACACAATATAACAGTTAAACCACAGCAGTACTAAAATAATTGGGCAGCAAAGAGCTATTTGCTTACTTTTATCTTGCAAATCCTACTCTTAAACCCTCCATCTCCCCCCCACCTTGACTGTCTGAGGCATCAGGCAATAATGTCACCACCTTCTTAGGGTATGTTCTTTTCATACTGTGGTACACATACTAGACAATGTTAGGCCCATCTACACAAGGGAAAACCAAGTCTTGGAATGGTGAATTTATCCCAGTCCAAGCCTAATCCCTTCTGTGGTTTCTCAATTGCTAGAAGTATTTCATCTCCCTGTGAAACCAAATCAGGTATGGTCAAAGATGGGCATACGTTACCCTTTAATGCTGAACCTCACTATGCTGACCCAGTGCTCCAGCATTCACAGCCAGGCTCTAAGAGAACACGTACACTGTGATGGTGCTACATTATTCAAGAGGGCATCACCTACTGAAGACAATGTACAAAGTTTGAGGGAGTGACCATACACTGAGAATCTCTTCCCATCTATCCAAAACATACTTTCTGAGATTTCAGTCAAGAACTGAGTGCAGGTAAATACTTCAAAACAACATCATATTATGTCAAAACACATGGCTAAGATTACCACAGCCTACTGAATTTGGTACACATCCAGTAGGAAACAGGTCTATACACACGGAAACATGCCCTGTGCCATTATTCCACTGACGGTTCAAATAGAGCACTGAATTTTGACTGAGGTCAGGCTTGCAGGAGGACAAGCTGCCTGGAAGCAACGATGCTCATGGATATGTGGCGGTGGGGATTGGCTTTTGGGACAAGCCTCCTGTCCAGGCAAAGAAATATGGGAGCAAAACCAGTGGAGAAATATAACACCAAAGTAGGGCTATTTTCCAGCTTCTGTATCTAAAGTTAACACTGAAAATTCTGCTGGGAGGACAGGAAGGAAGAGAAGATAAGCTGACATTAAAACAGTAACACTGGAGCGAGGCACATAGAAGTCCTTTTCGTTGCAAAAGAGTAGTCAAAATGCCATCTATGCCTACATCTGAGCAAAAACCTATTTCTGCCTTGAGGCAGCCTTGGCAATAACACTGTTACAAGCAAAAAAATAACTGGTTTATTGGTTTCGGGAGGATTGAAATGAATTCTAATTTATTGTCAATTAATACACTTCTAATTACTGTGCCTGGCATGGAACGCACAGGGGTGAGCCAGCCCTTGCTCTCCAACACCACCACCACACCTGGCATCCCATTGCTGCTTATTATGTGCACATAGTAAGCAAATAGCTTATACAGACAAGTTGTTCTTAAAACAAACCAAAAGCACATCAGTGAAACATGATCTAAAATAAACCATCTCTGTTTGAGGATATCACTATTTCCCCTGGCGCTTCAGGGTTCTGCAGCTGCAGAAATTCCTCTAAACAAACCAAAAAAGCTTAAAGCTTATGCTCCCATCAAAAAGGTCTCCAGGCAAATATTATATGCATGCATACATACATATATATATATATATATATACATATATACACACACTCACTCCATTACAGTAACCAGGCCAGAACACTTGCCTGGGAAAGCCTCCATCCACACTTTAACATTTTGCTGATACAGTTGCATCAGCCAAGAACAGTGTTTTTTCTTGCTTCCAAACCACACCAGCAGAAACTTCACTGCAGAAGCCCTTTCAGTGGCTGCTAAATCTTTGTGCCTGCATAAAATGTTCCTTTCTTAGGACCCAGTTTAAGCAGCACCCACAGAAAAATCCCTGCCGTAGTTGTAGCGGCACCCCAAGAGGAAGTGGTGAATGCGGGTAACTGGGTATGCAGGAGGGGTGAAGGCAAAGCACAGCATTGCATCAGTCTAGCTTACGTCTACAGCAAAAAGGAGGAAGCAGTAACTGCCACCACACAGCAAAAACTAAACTGCAAAGTCACAATCCTATTACAAGAAGTAACAGCGGTAGAATTCAGTGGTAGGCCTGACCAGCTTTAGTTGGACACACGTGGCATAGCATCTTCTGTTTGAGTTTTTACACATTGTTTTGTGTGTGATGTATAATCTTTAGAAACAGAGTGCCTGAAAACATTATGTGCTAGCAATGCCATTTATATCAATTAGATACTAATCCTATTCCCCCCACAAGAGACGACTGTCAGCCAGGTTAAGTGTTTCACTACTGATAAGATAGGTATCACCATTTCCTTGCTAAAACCTCTCTCTCAACTACAAAACATCTGTAAAAGCCTCTGAGTAAAACCACTCATGTATTTCCCCATCTAGAAGTAAACAACCCCTCCACTCTTCTTGATGAGTGTGCATTATAAGGATGCTCATCCTGACTACATGAAAAGTACACAAGAATAGCAAAATGTGGGTCCAAAAACAACAAAAAAAGATTAAGAAAGAGTCAGTACAGTTATAAAGACTGCCCAGTCTGTGCTTCTACTCAAATATGAATCTTCTCTGTCTCATCCAACAAAGCAAAACAAATCTGGCTGCAGGTCATCTAGCCTGCCACATCACATCAATGCAGAAACCAGTAAGATCTGGCTGCAGAATTTAGGTCAGCTTGTCTGTGGAGTCCATAAGGTCTTGCACACAGCCATGAATTTCCCAGTAATGCTTCAATAATCCCTCTTCATCCTACTGTGCTGTATTTTACTAGTAGCTGCTAGCTTTCCTTTAATTCCCCAGCAAACACTCTCCACAGGAGGGATGTTTGCAGGTGAACGAGCCATTGCCTATTCCCTGGGAAGCAGGAAGCTAGTTGTTCAATCAAATAAATGACGATTCTTATTTCTAAAGACAAAGTGAAGGGTTCTCAAACCAAGCCAGAAAAAGACTTCCCTTTTATACCCACAAAAGGAAAGATCGAATCAGAGCTGGAAATTACCCCTAGAATGCAAGGAATACTTTTCTGAACATATCATGTGCACAAACCTCCACTGTTTCCACCTGGGTCAGTAAATAAAAAATAACATAAAAATGTGACTAATAAGTTACTCCCTCTAGAAATGAACTGTGGACCACTACCAACCCAAGCGTTATATGAGCACTCAACACAAGTAGTAGCCCTGTTTTCATTAATGTATCAAGTTGCATAGAAGTCTCCTCAAGGCATGGTCCTTGGAGCAGGAGCTCCACATAAACTGGAAACTACAGTTATGTAAGGAAAAAATAAAGAAACAATAAATCAAATACAATAAAGCAAAACCTTGAACTTGTTTGAGTGTCTTCATACAACCAGATGAACTAAGTCTCCTTAAATATGACAACCTGGAAGATGTGAGTGCAAGAATAAATACCTGTTTCTGGGAACAGCTTACGGAAATCTCAGCAAATAAAAACACAGCTACCAAGCTGACAGCTGGTTTTGTCTTAAAACCCATTAGTCTGTTACTTCACTGAGCTCTCACGGTTGTCACACAACAACATGCTTCTCAAAAGCAGGCACTTACATCTCCCTGCTAGAAGAAACAATAAAAGCTGAGGAAAAAACTCTTTCCTCAAGACACCAAATTGCTCTTTGACATTGAAACATTTGTTAAGTGTATTCCTATAGTTCATTCTTTCCAACTCACATGGATCCTGGCTACAGGTACTAGCAAACACAGACTGAGCTGTACCGCACATTACATGTGTAAATCAAATACCCTACAAACACAGAACTGCATTCATGTTTACCTCAGATATGTCATGTAACTCAACCATACAGTATGTATCCATACCGGGCCACAGATGATGTGGTTGTCATTACTGGCCCATCATCCTATCACACATGCTAGCAAGACTTTGCATGGAACAGAACCCTATTTTTATAACTAATTCACAGCTTCCCATCAACTCTGCATCAGACAATCCCCACTCCTGGCTCAGTACCTGATCAGGCTGTGCTTCTCCTCCTTCCTCCTCTGGCTTCAGCTGGGCTGAGCGCTGGCTCCAGGTGGCTCTGGAACACCAAGCCAGGCGCTGATGGTCACTTTCTCATTTTGACAAGCACCACGCACTCTTCCTGTATAAAAACAAACTGCTGTGAGTCAAAGCAGCCAAATAAAATGTTGACCCTAGCAGGGTGCGAGAGAAATGTCTCTCTGTAACACAGAAGCAGAATGTCAGTCCTCTTTTCACCAATGATCTCTGAGGAGGGCTGAGCACACCCTGATTTTTGTGGATTCAGAAACACTCTAAATGAGCTGCCCTGTTCTTGAAGAGCAGAGATTCCTCAAACTACCAATTTGCCATTTCCCACATATTTTCTTAAATATACTGGCTCATCCAAACTTAACCAAGGGCGCTGCTATTTCTATGCTACTGCTCCCCTGTTATCACCATGAAAGCTAGATCAGATCCCAATGACGTGGTAGCTGCACATTGTGCGTGCTCCACATAACCATTTCGACGACACTTGAATTGCTGCAATACAGCAGTATGCCAGGCAAGCAGCCCACTTTGACTCACTGAGCTGCCTGCAAAACCTCTGGAACACACCTCTACCCCCAGGATAGACAAAATGGGGAAGAACTGGGATTCCTCCCCCTCTCCTTTAGCCCAACGCTTCCACCAGCCAAGACCACAGCGTGGCTGCCTTCACCTCCAGTGACTCAGAGGCTCCAGGGCAGAGCAGAGCAAAGCTTGCAGATGCAAAGCAACCACTCAGCAAAAGGAACAGCCAGACTCCAGCAGGTAATTCACGAGTATTTATTTTAGTTTGCTGCTTATTAAGTATGCCTCCTTACAGATCAAGTATTCCACAGTAATTGCCTCCAATCAACAAACACCCAGAAAGCCGCTATGTAGACCAATGCTGCTTCATAGCTGAAACGAGTCCCCTAGCAACAGGCATGAGTCCACAGGACTCTTGTGTGCACAGCAGGCTGGCCAGCACTGCCTCACTGCCCTTCTTTGCCTCTCCTGCCCTGGCTGTGCCCCAAGCCATTCCTAGCACCACGGACCCCTACAGCCTGCTGAGCGTTGGGATGCTCCACAGCCAAGGCTTAAAGCAGGCACAACAGGCTGCATCCCCTGCTTTAGCACCAGCACATTGCCTCCACGCCAGCAGTGAGCTGCTCTGCCATAAGGATCTGTGCTCAGTGCCAAGTACCCACCTGAGCTGCTCCCAAAGCACTGCACAATAAAAGGCAAATGGACCCCCTCAGCACATACAGACAATTCCCTCCTAATTTATTTCCCAAGGCTTTTTCAGGGCTGGCCCCTGCTGGCATTCAGAAGCCCGCAGAAGCAAGCCCTGTGTCATGCTTTCCACTGAGAATACTTCAAAGGTCAGCAGGAACCTGCTGTGCCAGGTTTCTTATCCTGGGTGTCTACTGTTAAAAGGAAGATAAGGAAGACACTGACAAATACACAGATAAAACATGCATCTTAAAGAATTTCCGCCTTCAAACGGGTTGGGGTGGTCAAGTATTCAAGAGAACTAAACCCCTTTTTTGCAGCATGTATCACCAGAACTGTAGTTTTCAGAGTCTGTTGTCTTTTAAACACACAAGGGAAGGGGAAAAAACATTCTGCCTAGATACTTTACATAGGTCTATTGCACGTAGGTTTCCAACAGACCTTTGGATGTTCCCGACTCTGACAGAAAACACTCTCAATAGCCACAGGGCCATTCATCTAATGATTCTGTAATCATTATCCACAAGGTCAGAGATCCAGGTAAGAAGGGTTTAAGTAGAGGTCAACATGCCCTCCAAGCCCTCCTTGGCAGCCACCCCAAAGGCAACAAGCAGCTTTTAAAGGCAGAAGGCAAAGGCAGCTCTCACTTCCAGAGGAGGAGGACTGTGCCTTTTGAAAATGCATCAGCATTCAAGGAAAGGTGTCTGCAGAGGCCAAGCAGCACCACCACCGAGCTTATTAAGGCATGAAAGAACAGGAGAACCTGTTTCCAAGAGCTGTATCACAGTCTGAAGGACTGATGAGGTTCATCACCACCACCCTCCCCTTTCCAGAACAGACTGAGCACATGAGTTGGCTCATACCTGGAGGAGAGATGGAGGGGAACAAAAACTCACAGGATACTGGTTAAAAACAACCCAAACCAACCCACAAACAAATAAACAAAAACTCTACCTAAAGCAGAGATTCTCATATAAAACATAATAGTGCATAAGCAGATGCTTGGGCAGACCCAAGACCAGTGAAGAAGTCTTCCCCACAGCTCTTACCACTGAAACGCTCCTGGATTATGCTCCAAATCCTATCTGGAGTCTCTTTATGCTTCATCCTTCAGCTCTCCCTCCCATTTCTGAAGTGACAACCTCAATTTATTAAAGCAAAACAACGTCTCCAGAAACATCTCTGACACAAGAATACATACCCACTGTTACAGAGCCAGGGTGGGGCACGGTGGGTACAAAGGAGATTAAATAAGGAGCACATATACCTCTTCTCTTATAACCTTGTCCCTCCTGGAACTCATTCCCTTTCATCCTCTATTTTTGAGGCCTCTTCAGCATAGGGAAAGATTTACACCCCATTTACACTGGGATGTTGGCATCACCCAGTATCAATTTTATGTGAATCACAGGCACATAACACGTGCAGCCTCCAAATGCCACGTCCTATATGCTGTAGCCTACATGTGGTCACCTTCATTTGTACAGTCACTTGACCAAATATCTTTTCCATTAAGGAAAACGCTATTTCTGTTGTGCTTAACTGAGGCTGCATTTAACATGGAAAACAATCATTGGTCACAGAGTGAAAAAAATCAGATGATGCACTAACAGAGCAAATTATTATAAACAATGGAGGAGGGAAATCATAGTATTTTGGGGAAGAAGCAGAGATCTTGGAAAAAAGCTTCACGTAATAAAACAAGTGAGGCATTTCCAGTCATTAGAGGTTTAGCACAACTCGGTTCTACATGCATCTCCAAGTACTCAGCCAACAGTAGATTTTTGACAATCACTTCGGTTAAATGCCATCTTTCTCCCTTTTTGCTGCATAACAACAACAAACCACCACACGGCAAAAACGTCATGCCATCAAGAGAGAAGAAAAACCCCAAACCAGCCCAGAAACCTACTGCAGAAGCACTGTCAGAAGCAGCAATGTAACAGAACCATATAAACACCAGATTTTGCTGCTATCTGAGTGGGGTTTCACAATCAGCTTAAGCTGATTTGTGGCCACCCTGCTGCTTAACACCCCCACTCTGTCCCCTGGTGTGTGCTTGGGAGAAGCCTCCTGCCTGACAAAGGCAGGGAGGCAGAACATCCCCTTTCATCAGTAGGGTGAGCTCAAATCTGCTCCAGCTGGTCTTAAAACCACAGTCCTTTTGGAAGGCACCTTAGGCATTGCTCCTACTCCATGGGAGCTCGCAGGATCCCACTGGTGCTCCCTGCAGAGCTCACTGTCCATGCTAAAGCCTCACTGCAGCTTTTCACATGCCACCCAACAAGCTCTTTATTTCAGCAGCTCCCTATAATTCTTTCCTTCCCTTTGTGGCCACCTCCTCTTCTCTTCTCCTCTCCTCTCCATGAGCTATGTGCAAGCTTCTCCCCACTTCCTCTCTTCTATTGCAGACAGCAAGAATCTAACCAAGACACTAACAGCTCGAACCTTGCTGGGCAAGCAGGCACAATTTTCCAGTGCTATAGGTAACCTGTGGTTTGATCCACAAGCAATAAGAGGGGGGACTACTGCTGGTAGCATTGGTATTGCCTTCTTTAGCAGACAGCAAGTAAAAAACGTAAAACCTTACAAGTTCAGACAGCAAGTAAATAATCAGACATTAACACGGAGGAGGTGACAGAAGTCAGTAGTTATCAGAGCACTGAAGGCCACCACCCTCTCTTTTCTCACAAGAGACAGCAGAGGAGCACTCTGCTCCTCACACCGCCCAGCTGCATACTGGTTGTGACCAGGCTGCTGTGCACATGGACAGACCATGGTTTTACAACACAAATTAGACAGATGCAAAACCATTTGGCTAAAACCACACTCGTGCCAGTTCAACCTGTAAAGTTTATAGGTGCCTGTAATGCATACTTAAGTTCACCCAGGGGTCTATATTTGCAACATGCATCCAAAGCTGACTGCAGACCTGACCATTCATCTCTAACCATTATAGTCCTGCTTTTGGAGATGTCAAACAAAGAGAATTCATACCCTTTCCACATGCAGAACAGTACATACAACTTCATGCTTTAAGATTTTCTTTTATATTTACCCACACTTATCTCCATCTTGTTACCTCCTTTCCTCTGCCACACTGTTATTCTCTTCTTTTGCACTGTTGTGTGCCTCTCATGGTTTTATTTTCTGGCTTTTCTACAAGTTCTACTATTTTTGTTCTCCTGCAACTCCAGCCCCAGCAGCTCCTTTCTTTAAAGTCTGCCCTGGTTACTCTGATTGATGTTAACAAGGACAGTCTGAAATTCACCTTTCAATCTAGGTATATCTTAGATCAGATTACACGATAAATAAACAAAGTGTAACCACAAATTTTAACCACTAGAAATAGTCCTGTCCAAACCACTGCATCGTTCATTTTCCTTATTTATTATTTGTACAATTCTGTCTCATTCTCAGTCCACTCTTCTCTCATTATTCTCCTGCTAGACTCTTTCCCCCCCACTTTCCATGGGGGCACTAGCACTGACCCAACTCAGTCTCTGCAGCACACATGAGCATTTGCGTATTTGCGTTCCTCTACTTCCTTGTTTCAAGAGCCAAAAGATTTGTCGTCAGAGCGATACAGACTGAAGAAAAATCACCAAGCCAGTCTTACCTTTCTTGCCTGCTAATAATGCCAATGAGGTAAAAACAGCAAAGAAATTCGTACGGGTTATGAAACAGCAAACATGAAACTTTAAAAGAATCAGGTGCATGAAAAGTTTCACTTCCCTTTTGTCAGATCCTCTTCTACGCCAGGTAGTTTAGGCTTTATTTCCTAATTTAATTAGACAGAAAGTAAATCCATGAAAGTTTCTGGATGGCAGCCATTGTGAGGAACCCTGTTACGGAGACTTCTCAGTTTGTATTTTTAAGCACCAGTCAGATTAAGCGTGAAGCCCGGTTCCGCTGTGCATCTATGATGAAGGCAATTGCTAATGCATGTGGAAAGTGTTTGTAACCATAGTTGTGCTTAAACAACAAAGCAAGCTAGTGCACTGCCTTTCACACTTCTCACTACAAGTTTCAATGAACAGGCTGCCAGACCAAACTAATTCCAATCCTCCCTCTCCATGAAGCGCACACAAACCACTGTGTACAAATATGCAAGATAGACATTTTTGAACCATTCACTGACATTTGCATTGGTTTAGTGGACAAAGTTACGCTGAACAATCCAGATGACATCAGCTTAACTCCATGTTCCTCTGTGCAGGACTGCAAAGGCGACAAAATGCCTATTGCATAATACGTCTGTATAAAATATTCATATTCACAGAGGAAGCTTTTGCACCGGAAGGTTATTTTCAATCATTAGCAAATCAGCACTGTATAAGCGTGGGGTTTCAATCAGAGCATTTGAGACAGGCAACAGACTGTATTTACTGCTGACAAAATAGGACAAAATCAACTTTGCATGTGCACTCATCAAGATACATGAAAGATCTCCCCAGGGTTACCAGCTTTTCTTTTGACCTTAAGGTACTGCAAGGTTACAGAACTGCCTCCATCTCCAACACACACAGCTTCAGCAAGCCTGCACTAAGGTAGTCCTTTATTCAAGTTCTCACACCAGCATAAAGTGTGCAAGTTTACTCTCCTTCACACCCTGCAATAGCCAAAGAACAGGCCAATACTCAGACTTCATAGCCATACACACATCCTATGCACTTGTTTTCTCCTTAAAAGCTACAATCCCAAATTGGAAAATCACTGCAGCAAGAGTAATGTGCTCCAAACAAAGTCCATCAGAAAAAACAACGCTTTTTTTAGCGGGCATGTTGGTATCTGTGGCATTGGCCAGACTTGAAAACACTAGAGGTGCGGCAGTCCTGGCTTCTTGGAGAACCCAAGGGCAATCAGGAACACCTTTATAGAGAAACTTATCTCAGTGCTGACTTGTAAAGAATGAAGTCCAAGTGAGAAAGAAACCCAAACAGAAAAAAAAAACCCAACCCTGCACCTTGGCTGTGGCTCTGAAGCCATTGGGTTGCATGGAGGTGGGTAGGAGTCTGCCTCACTGCTTCACTGCAAGGGCCATAAGAAACCTTCGTGCTTGGCTTTTTTTTGTTCCTGTGTGTATCTTTACATAATGAACCTAGGGAAGGGGTCCTGTTGCTGTAGGTCTTGTCCTGTTTACTAGCTCCATGTCAGATAAGACACCTAGAAGAGCGATAGACACCTGCATTTAGGCAGCCTCACATATGGTCTTGACATACAGGGGAAATCACCAGGAGGTGGGACTCAAATACTGTGCTAGTGAACAGAGAGGGATTTTGAAACTCCTAACAAGTAGCAAGGCAGGTCACAAGAACCAGGCAATTTCTTTCTTATTGATCACACAATACAAAATGCAAGACCATGGTGAATGAAGGTGATTGCTATTCTCACCCACTGCTGGCTGCCACACGCTTTCAGCCTGGTTATTATTTCTGCTTCTTAATCAGTTACCATCACCAAGAAAAGGATCTCTGAAACAAAAAATCTGAGCAACAGATAACTTTCCTCCTCTAAAGGTGGCTGTATTTTACACCATCACTGCTCCTGAAGTCTCGAGTATTGCGACTCCTTCAGTCTTAGAACAAATCACTTCTGAAGAAAGAGCTCAAGCAGAAAGAAGGAAAATTATAGGTAGCAACATTTTTGAGACTACATGAACAGCGTGTTTTCATATCCTGATTTATACCTGAGGGGGAGGAAGAAGGGAAGGTATTTCTTCTAAAACAGTGCCAACAAACAGGTCCTTGGTGCAGCCACACTCTCCTCCCACACCACTGCTTGCCTTCAAGTGTTGGGCAAAAGTGGCATTTTGCTGGCTCGATCCCAAGAACACAAACTTCCTCCTCCCAAGGATATCTCCCTGAACACTCTAGCAGCTGCTGCATGAAGGTCTTTGAGCTTCTCTTCCTATCCATTTCCTGAAGTGCGACAGGAACCTGTTCTTGCAAGACTGGAAGAACAGAGCTGAAGAGAATACAGAAGTAAGTGAAGAGAGCTTCAATTCTTTTAATTACAGATATTTGTGGTGAGACAAAGATTGAAGCAGTGTCAGTTAAAATTGATGATGTGGAAATTAGTGTTACTGATGGTACTAAGAAAGTGCCAACTTGTGACGCACTCTCCTTTTTTACATGCCAAAACCTAATATGATTCTTAAGAAGTTAAGCACTAGAAATACTGGCTTTGTTCTTTCCTAAATTTGTTTGGAATCTCCGAGGGGAAAAAGTGTTTGGCAAGCAATCAGTACCTATTCTTTGTTACACGGTTAAAAGAAAATTGCACTCAATTTGCTTAGACTAAGAGATTTTGAGCCAAACCTATCCCAAATACAAGCAAGTCAAACTGCAGGGAAAAAAAGGTAGCTGAAAGTGTTCTCAAGGTAAGAGGCACAGAATAGCTTTGAAACACTAATTTCACACACTTACACAGATGATAGTTACTTTTACAAATGTAATGCTGGTAGCTGCTAGAAAACTGCATTTCACAAACATCCTTCCCCATAGTTCAGTCCTTGTTTGGCAAAATACACGCTCAGGCCCACAGCACCTCAACATCACAGCCAAGAATAAACCCTTTCAAGACTGAGCAGCTTTACTGCGACACCACAGAGCCTCATGCATGCGTGCATACTCATGACACTATACATGCGAGGGAAATCAGTCATGTACACAAGTCTTTGCATGGTGAAGTCCACAGACTTTTCACTGCTTGTAATAAAAAAAACATATAAAATGTCAGTTATGCAATAGAACAAGCAAGTCTTAAAGTGTAATGTTTCTGGGGGAAATTATCTCCATTTTTCTTAATAGCCTTTTGGGGGTTTATTTGGTTTTGTTGGTTTGGTTTTTTTTTTCCTAAGATATAATCTTTCCAGCACAAAGAGACAAGAAATGAATAAATAAAATAGTAAGAAAGGAAAAAACCAAACTGAACCAAAACCGACTGTGTAGTCTCATTTCAACTAGCAAGAAATGGAGAGTTCTAAACAGCAGGAACTGAAACAATGCATTTTGTTTTTTCCTCTTTACAGAGGAAGATTTGAATATCACGTAAATACCGCTAGTTGTGTTTTGTGCATGTTTAGGGATCTACAACAATTTTATGAATTAACTGGAAGCCACAGATTGGGTTTTTTTTTTTAACAGATGAAAAACCTTCTGAGCTCATTATTTGGTAAAATACTAACTCTGGAACTCCCTTTTGTTTGCATCCAGTTGAGAAACTAGTTTACTGGGTTCCCTGCATGACATTTATGACTCAAACTACTTCTCAGTAAAACTGCCATCGCTGGCCCCACACTGATTAAAAGCCTCAGGACACTGATTCATCCCCAGTGATCACAGTGCCCATGTACCTCTAACGAAACTTCCCTCTCTGAGCAGTGCAGGAAAAAGCAAAGGGACAAAGGGAGACGTTGGGCTGAGGCACTGAGTCAGCACTCTGTCTGCAAAACACCCCAGGCAGCAAAAGGGAGAACTGACACAGCAGCCGGAGCCATCAGAAAACACAAGGAGGGGAAGAAACTCAGCCAGGGGTACAGGACCCAATTCAAAATCCACTTACTATATGGGCTGCAGCAGACACTGAATGGCACCTTAATACACAGAAGGAACAGGAGGACCTGGAGAAATTAAAAGAGCTGACTTCGAGATGGAGTATTTCAGCACAAAACTGCACCAAGCCACAACACACATGGTTGGAAGTGCTTTTGACCACGGGGTGTACACACCCTTTATTTCCCTATCCTCCTGTCACTGGCAGGACCTATTGCAAGCATATCGCCAACAGCATTAGTTTTTCTCTCACTCCTCAGATACACAATCAAGGAAGCTGTCCACATAGAGGACATTGTGGAATCTCCATACCACCAGCTACCCACTGCTACTGAAGAGCAGCTTGTCAGAGGTTACAGGAATACAGGACTAGGAAAGAACTGGAATACAAGAACTGTGGTTCAAGCGTGCAGCTATGTGTGTTAGTGCAACATACACTTGGTGATCTTTCCACAGCAAGCATCCGAGTGCTTTCATTCTTTTTGCATTGTTATTACACAGCTCTGTTACGATTAATAATCACCTTCCTGCGATGGCAATGTGCAGACTTTCTCCATTGCTGGTGCTGCTGCTTTAGAACTCCTCCTCCAGGTCTGAACATGCTGGATAGATTACTGTCCTCCCCAAGGATGTCAGGACTGGTATGGATATCTATTGTGCATATCTGCATCTTACATTACTGTTTGATGCTGCGCACTTCCCCACGTTGCCTCACATAGCCTTTGTAAACTTTGGATCTTTATCAAAGTGATCTTGATTACAAGTAAAAGTACCTCTTTAAATATTCCCTGCTTATATATGTGCAAGAAAACAGATAAAGCAAACATATCAGACAAGTGTTGTTCACATTAAGCAAGATACACGCAAAGCACCTAATGAAGTTACTATAAAGGTGATGCTCGCTCAGAAACACAGGAGACAATGGTGTAGAGCACCGAAAAAATAGCCACAGTAGCATATTCTTTGATGAAGACCTCATAAATCAGTTTCGACCAGCAATAAAAGGGTTTATAGGGGATTTGTAAGTCACAAAGAATGAACAGGATCCTGGCCTCAGAGCAAGGCTTGGTGAATTAATTTAAGATGGCAATCAAGAGCAAATAACATAACACTAACCTTCCGTACTACCAATCCTTGCCCTAAGTTGGAAGAAAGGGGGTTTCTTCTGCCACCACAAAAAGAGGAGGGGAAGAAATGAAAGGAAGGGAAAAAAAGACACAGAGGAAGGGACTTTACTATCCCATCTGGGATGAGTGGTTTTTTGATAGCTCAGAGCCGTGGGATTGAAATCTCAGCGCTATTCCTGCAAATTTCTCACATCCTAAAGCCCTCTCCCTCGGACAAGGAGGCATGGCTATTCCCCATCTCCATTTTTAGTGGCAGAAAAGATGATCCTTTCCCATCACAGCTGACAAACATCACGCTGAAAAAGAAAACCAACACATACTTCCCTACACTATTTCTCTTTCTTAAAGCTGAAACTGACAACGCTTGTGAGCAGCTGGTACCCGAAAACCAGCACTGAAGATGTTTCACTCTCCACCCCAGCAGCTAAGCCAAGTAAGACATCACTTTCAGCACCACCATTACAGGAAGCACTGCTGAGACTTATTCCACCAAACAACAGGCTGGTTACCACCACCGTCCTCCATTTTCAAGTCTGAGCAACCTACCTCATGGCTCTTATACACTGGAAGCACCCAAAAGGAGAAGCTGCCAAGGAATGCTGGTGTGCTGCGAATGCACAGCCTGCATCCCCCCACTGACCACAGACCAGCTTCCCTAAAGGATGCCGGGCAAGATACAAGCTTTCTGTGCCTCAAACCGTGTTAAACAGCCGTGGCACCACTTGTAACAGGGGAAATGGAGGTTGCAAGACAGAAGAGCTGCTGTACCAAGCTCAGGGATCCTCGAGGAGCAGGAGTCGGTGTCGCCACGTCCTGGGGAGCAGGGGGAAGGGAAGAGACGTGCTTCGCTGAACCACACGATTCTCTGCGACAAGGGCTGTTTTCCTCCTGAAGATGTGCTTTACAGACCGCTCCAGGCCCCTCCGATCTGCGTGTGGTGCAGCGCCAGAGCAGTTGACCCCATACAAAAGGCACAGAGCCGGCGGTCCAACATGCATTTAATACCCCCAGCCTCGGAAGGGGGGCTCGACGCTCGCCTTTCCCGGTAGCACGCCGCACTCCCGGCCCCGCAGCCGCGGCTGGCCGCTCGCCCCGCACACCGGGAGCGTTCGGACACCCCGAAGAGGAGACACCGCGGCCAGCTACTACCGCTACCCGGGGCCCGCCTGCAGCTCCGCCGGGCACACCGGCGTCCCAACCCGTTCTGAGGGCAGGAAAGGGGGTAAAAGAACGGCAAAGCGCACGAAGGGACAAGAGGTAGCGCCGCTACTGGTGCCGATGCCGCCTCTTCCCCGCCCGCCGGCCCTTCGCCCGCCTCACCTCACCTCACCTCACCTCACCTCACCTCACCTCAGGGACGGCTCCGTAGGCTGAGAGACCCCGAGAGCCGCCCGTCCGAGGGACGCGGATCTTCTCCGGGACGGTCACCGCCGCGGCACTGCCATGCGGCCGTGGAGGGGAGCGGAGGAGGAGGAAGAGGAGGCCGGCCAGGCGGGCTCGGCTCCTAGCAGCGCCCTGCAGCGCACACCCGCATGGCTCCTAGCACGGACAGCACCGGCTGCCGGCGGCGAGGCCCGGCCCCGCGGCCCGGCGGCGCCCAATGGCTCCCGCGGCGCCGCGCATGTGAGGGCCGGGCCTGGCCCCGCCGCCCCGCCCGCTCGCCCCCCGCGCAGCCGCCGCTCTCAGGTGCCCCCGGGAGGGGATGGCCCCGCGGGTGCCGGCGGAGCCGGGCTGGGCCTCGGGCTCTGCTGCCGCTTGTCGCTAAGGGCCTCGTCTACACGGTTTGTGACCGCTTGCAGGGACGGTGACTCCAGCACTGCCCTGGGCAGCCTGTTCCAATGCCTGAGCACCCTCCGGGGAAGGAATTGTTCTTCATATCCACTCTAAACCTCCCCCGGCACAGCTTGAGGCCATCTCCTCTTGTCCTACCCCTTGCTCCTTGGGAGCTGGA
>JBCJKH010021374.1:0-18551 GCA_039877255.1 Loriculus beryllinus | reverse complement strand
TTTACAACATTTTACTATAGAAATTGTATCCAAATTATACTTTTTCAGAGTTTTATGGTTTCTTTTTTTTTTTTTTTTTTTTGATCTTGCTTCTTTCAAATTTTGGTATTAACAAATATTGCAATTTCCTTGCTGTAAGTATGTTTGATCTAGAGTTTGGAGCCCATTAATATCTTTTCTCTGTAGTGTAATGCCCTCGCTACTATATTTCCAGTTGAGATAATCTTGTCATAGTAATTGCTGCTGTCATCACATTATAAAGGTTCATTTTGATTTCTTTTTGAGTCTACATGTTTGCTTAGTTCTTTTAGCAGCATGACTAATCAGGATATTTGAGATCTAAGCTTCAAGATTTCCAGTATTTGTGTGGTCATTTGAATTCTGGATGTCAGGCAATGCTTAATTTGTTGTCTAAAGAATCCTCAGAAACGTAACTGTCTTTGCATTTAATGTTACAAGAAAATTTCTGATTATGGTTGCAGCCATCTAAGTTTTGCTGTATGTTACCAATCATTTTGGAATATACAAGTCCAGAGCATTTTACTCTGGTTGCTTGAACAGTTGTGACACAGTATTTTAAACCACCCCAGCAACATTGCTAAGTATTTTGCAAGATAAAAACCCCTCATGAAACATTTCATTTGAGGGTATGTTTTTACCCTTTATTCCTATTAGTGTAGCAAGACAAATCTATGAAGATAAGACTGCATTTAGACCTAATTACCTTAAAAAACACCACTAGATATACAACATTAATTTTTTTCTCAAATAATTGTAATATTACCACTCCTATTTTGCCAATCCAGACAGCTAAGACATGAATATCTAAAGATAGCAAGGTGGTTTAGAAACAAGAAAGTATCAATGAGTATTAGAGCTTCCATGAATACACAGCAAAATATTAATAAAATATCAGCCATGAAAATCTGACTTGTTCATAATTAATTAGAGTACATCTGATACTTTTATTAGCTGAGAACCGTATTTATAATAAATGACCTGTCAAGAAGCATTTTGAATACAAAATGAAGGTTAAAATAATTCTAATATGGGCAAAACTTTCTCATTCCTATAAACTAGTATGGCTTTGTATAAATATGAAAGATATCATCTGTCACTACTGTAGCATTGTTTTTTTCTGGGGGAGGGGAAAGAACTATGTTAAGTAGACAACCGCATCTTAAAAGTTCATGGCTATGCATGTTGCTTGAATGCAGTGGCAAACTAATTTAGTTCCACTTGTGATCTTGCAATAATTTCTGTCAATCAGGATGGCATTAATAAAAAACCTCAATCTAAACAGAAGTGCTGTGCAGCGTGTATAATGTATACACTCATTGAAAGAGGCTGAAAAGATTGCAGTCACACAATTAGGGTAACATTTGACAGCTTTAATCACTTTGAATCTCTTCACTTCACTTTTAAATGTCAAAACCACCTCCAGAGATCTCATCAGAACAAAGCATTACTTAAATTGCAAATGAAACTATCCAAATTCAGCACACTATTATTAAAAATATAAAAAATGACCCACATTATTTTATGAAAAACATTTGTAAAACATTCTATGATGCAACATTTAAATGAGCAAAACAGGAAACAACTATGCTCATTAAAAAAAGGTATAAATGCTAAATTTACTCTCCATTAGCATGTCACAGGATGTTGTTTTTCACACTGTGCTGTGCTATCTTTCCGAAGAAACCAGGATTACTTCTTCCATATAAAAAAATTAAGAATATTCAAAGTATGAGATACTTGAAATTTGGTGAGGAAAGACAGATGCCTGTAAGCGGGTTTTTGTACTGATATATCAAAAGGCCATTTATCCTTTCCAATTCTCTTTTTCTTGGTCCTTTTTCTACAACAATTGTAGCTGCTACCTCCATGACATATCACCATGCATTCTGTGTGACTTACACAAACAGTAGGCAGTGATATATCCTTGTTTTAAATGAATCCTTTAATTCATTTTTTCTCTGTGTTCACTGAACCATACTTTTGAAAATTTTAAAAATGCTGTAATGTGAAATCTATTAAAAAAATCACTCTATAATATCTCAGTTATCCATTTATATTTATATAACTATTTTAAGGGTGTTAGTTCTTTTCCTATCTAAACCACTATCCAAAGTGAAAAAAGTATGACCAGAAAAAATCTCTTTGTGTCAATAAAGTATTTTCTCTAGTTATTACTCAGTAGATATTCCTGTAGTGAAGCCAGCAGCATTTTACACACATCATTGTACTTTTTGATAGCCTTTCAGACTGGTAAGAAAACCAGCCACTAGAAAGTTGAGGTCGTAATAATATCTACAGGTGGGTATTTCTTGTGATGAAATTCTCTTGGATGATCACAGGGTTGCAGTCCAACTAAAACACTAGCCCTATTTTTTTCTTTTCTTCCTTTTTTCTTTCTTTCTCAGAAGTTTATGATTTCCTAATTTTTGATGATAAGAAAACTAATACTATCATATCCAACCTGATTTTAATGGAATTATATTTTCTCAGCATCAAATTAAGGTTCCTAAAGAGATACTGAAGTATCCCATAGCTGACAAACATCAGATACCAAAATATTAAATCAGTCTTGAGTATGTGTTTTAGTTTCGTTATTCATAGCACTGAAGTTAAAAGTCAGCTTTCCTGGAGTGTTACATTTGATTTAATTAACTGTTCATCTTCATGCAATGTGGAGAATGAAAACAGGGAATAGAACAGGAAAACAATTATTCCTGTTGAGATCTACAGAAGTCACTTACTGTTGAAAAACATCTAAAACTGCCCCTCTCCAACACTCAAGAACCATTGCACCAATCAGTAAAATTTAAACAGCATCAAGTTTGAAAAGTATACAGCTGATCACTAATATATGGACTTGTAGCCAGGAGAGACCACACACAGCATGCCTATTAACAGGTCACTGAGTTTCTTTCTCTTTTCAATATACCTCAGCGCATGGCAGCTAGTTTTCTCACTCAGCCACACACAGCATGTGCAACTTTGAACAATTCTGCACTGCAGGGAATATTTTGCAGAAGCTACATGAGAAGATTACCAAGTGGCTTACTGCTTGCTCTCTTTGTCCTTGGGTTTGCTGCCTCCAATGATGGGGCAAATATGGTATATGACATAAAGAAAAGGTTACTTGTCTAAGTGTCATATTCCCTGAATTGTGTTCTGTTATTAGTAACCACGAGCCTTCATATTTCTAGATTTAAGCACCCTTTCTTGCCTTTGTAGATAGTGTGCGAACACATTACCCGATTTTTGTAAAAGGCTTTGCACCTTGAGAAAATTGCAAACGTTTTGTGACCTGCCCTCCAACATTGACACTCAGTAAGATCTCAGTGCTGTTAAGTTCATCAGAATTTCATCTATTATGTATAGGGCTAATTCTAAATAGCAATACAAACCAAGGTATTGTACTACTATTTTTTTGTGTGACCTTGTACAAGTCATTTTACCCCAGAGGATGTCACTTTCTTCCTATGTAAAATGCCCAGAGAACGTTAATATACCTCATTTTTTAAATCCTGCAAATTCCTTAAATCAAAAGATTCAAAGTAAGGGCAAGGTACTGCTCCAATTATCAAGTATATGTTGCTGACCAGAAAGGATCTTTTATTCTATTTAGGCATTTGTAGATCTGAGCTGTGGCACCCATTCAAGCCGCAAACTGGTTGTTTACTTTCTTTATTTCATAGTGTCACAGACAGTAGGATGTTTGAAAAAAAACACTGAGGTGACTGGAAGGTCCTCCCACAGGGCCAAACACTCTAATGTGAGTATATATTATTCACTAGGTCATAAGCAAGGGAAGGCAATTACAGCAGAAAGAAAGAAATGCTGCAGCAGTGGCAGTATTCAGTGCGTCATAGAGCAAAAACGGAGGAGCACATAAAGTCAGGAATTGGGTGAACTTATCATCTGTTACTATCACAGTATTGACAAAGGCCAAATAAGTTTGAAGGCCTTATTAAAGTTGATCTGTACACACAGTTAGTAGAAAGACAATACCTGCCTTAAAGAGCTTGCAATCTAATCAAAGGCTTATTATGAGAAAGCCTTTCCACAATGGGATGAAAAACCACAAATGGATATATAGTGGCAAATAGAGACAGCTTGTCTGCTCAATTAGATGTTGATTCAACATTCTCAAACCAGCCCTGAGTGAGATAAACAATGCTGGCATGGGGCCACTCTTGCTTGTGGCTAAGAATCAGATGAGAACGATGAAACACAGTTTCTAAAATGAGGCCAAAAATGGAATGGACTTTGCAAATCTGTTTCAAGACCAAAGTAAGTGGTTGGTGGTTTTGGCCAAATGTTTTAAACATCATATAACATCAAGGATCCAGTAAGCAGATTGCTTGTTGGTACAGTGGTGGTAGACAGTAATTATTTCCTCTGTTGAGGAGTACTGTGTCGTTTGGCTAACTGACAGATTTAGAATTTACTGTAAAAAAGACTGGCTTTCTTATTTTGCTATGTAGCTTGCAAATGCAACTACACTGTCTTGAATAACAGCTTGTCAGATTTATTTCATGATAACTAACTACGATTTGCACTGTAGGAACTTCTGATAAGTACCTGAAGAAATGCTGTGAAAATAAAAAGATTATACATTTTTCTGTACAGTGATAGAAACTGTAGCTCAATTAGAGCCCACGTTCTTTCTTAAACTTCTTGAAAATATTCATGATAACTGTTTATGGAGAGCATTCCTTTCTTCTCTGACTTACTTGAAAAACTAATTGAAACTGCAATGAAAACTAACCTGCTTTAAATGAATTAATGTTAATTGGCAGGTTGACATATTGAAGGAAACCTGAAAACTCAATTGACTACTTCATGAAATATCAAGAATTTCTAATTTTGCTACTTAAAATATAAATTTTGCAACTCACATTTTTAAAAGGTAAAGCTTTTGTACAAGCATATACTTGCCTATTGACATATTTATTACAGTCATTCAAACTGATCTTTCCCACTCTTTTTTGAGTGCTAAATACCTAGTGTGTTAAAGAAAGCAATGGACGTTTCTTCCCCTCTTGCCATAGTTTTTTAGGAATTTGTGTATGTATGTGAAAAAAACTAAGCTTTTTACTAGTCAATTATAATTCAAAACTCATCTAAGGACTGAAAAAGACAAAATTATTAGCAAGAGAACTGGGCATGCCCAAGGCTGATGTCCTGGTGAGGAGGGAATTATTTTAATAAGTGTGAGAAAGAGGTTTAAGAATCTAGCTTTCCCACTGGGAAAGGAACTGAGCACAGTATGAATCAAAGTTCTAAAGTAAACTAAGCAAGATAGACTGTTACACCATTTAGCAGGCCAGCTCCTTAAGTTATATTATCCAAGCTTTCAGAATGTAAAGAACCTTTCTTCAGGGATGAATTATGGATATCATGTTAAATTTATAACCCACATCCATTACAAAGACCTATTTTAGCCTCTTGTCTAATTATGATTTAGAAAATTGGTTTGGCCTGAAAATTGTCTGATTTACTCTAAAGGCAAAGGAGAATGTTTCCACAGAGTGCAAAGATAATTTATGGCACAGTTTTTCAGGCAGAGGTCATTCAATTATTTCCCTGATTTAAAATTTTGTCTTTCTTCTAACATTTCTTGGCTCCACCTAGCTCAAAAATAGCTTATTTTTAATCTCTGCAAGTCTACTTCTTTTTTTTATTGTTTGTTTTCTTTTAAAGTAGGAAGCTATTGAAAAATTGTGAATTGTAGTTCAATAATAATACTCAATAATCAATAATCAATAAAAATTGATTCAATAATAATACATTCTATTTCTTATGGACAGTCGTTACTTGAAGCCATTTTTTGGGTGAACTCTGTCGCAACTACAAAAGAAAAAAAAAAGAAAAGAAGATAAAAAGAAAAATGTCTCTAAGGCTCTAAAGCATAGCCTGCCAAGCAACCTAAGATGACAGATAGAGAGCAGCCTTTCTACATAGGTGAAGCCATGCCATTTAATATATAATTAATATATACAAAGGTATTCATGATGTCAGGTAGAATGTGAATTTACAGTATAATCTCTTAAGCTACTCCCATTAACAATCTCCCATCAAATTTCTGCTTGTAACCTCTTAGTCTGCTCTGCCTTTGAGTGATATATTAGAACATAAAGGAATAAAAAGCACCTTTAGAATTGCTCAGAATGTCTGTAATAGGAGGTGGTGGATAGAGTTAGGACCTGCATTTACATTTTTCCCATGTTTTCCCTTAGAAAACTGTCCTTTCAACATTCCTCGCAAAAGGAATTTCTTTTCCAACAATCATTGCCATTATTCACACAGCTGCTAACTGTCAAATTGTGAATGCTGGATATTAGTGACTTGAATCAAGGTGTAAGTGAGTCTGAAATTTGGGGGAGAGTGTTCACAGATTGAATTCATACTTTATACATAATATTTGCTAAGAAAAAAGATTTCAAATAAAATAGATTTAAAAAAACCTCAGCCATATCCTAAGGAACAAGCATTTTTAATTATTATTTTTCCCTTGGTTTCCTTGCTTGTGGTGCCTCTGTGATAGACACGATGAAAGTTTCTTCTAAAATGGAAAGTGTGAATGCTAAACACTTTATAGACTAGAAAGCACTGCTATAGTCCCCTTTTTACAGCACAGCTGCCATCCCTTCTCTCTAGTTCTTTCTCTCTTTTCTCTTAACCCCGTGCAGCATTACTCAGTGTAGGGTCTGCCAAACAAGAGGTGAGAGATGATGGACCCCCTGAGGAATGAGAAAATGGAGAGGTTGACTGCACACACTGCACATGAATAGTAGGAGGAGATGCTATTCTACTCTGGTTTCTTTCTGCCATCTAAAGGTATCCTCTAAAGTAACTTAGCATTACATAGTGCTTTGAGCAATGAACTGTGAGTGGGGAAACCTGGGTTCTATCCCTCACTGCATAATTTTGAATAAATCACTTCCCTGAACTCAGTTTCTCAATCTGTAAAACACTCATTACGACTGTCTTTTGAAAGCTACTTTATGATGTGTGGCTGGAAAGCAAGCTAGAAGTGTAAAAATTCTTTAAATCATCTCTTCACTAATGCAGCAATGGAAAGCTGGGGTAACTGATGTGAGGGAGAAATGCATATAATTACAGTGCTTGAAGACTAGCACTGCTCCACATGACAGTTAACTTGGACATCTCTGTAACCATCACACAGCTGCACATAACCAGCTTATCTGAACATTATAATGAATAGTTGATTATAGGTAGCTATGACTAAGAAAATAAAGAAAGGGGAAGGGGGAGGAGAGAGGACCAAGAACAGTTGCATTTTCTAAATCATGAAGGGAGTCAGGAACAGAAGTTTTGCATGAATTTTGCATCTAACGCTGTGCTTCTGTACTTCCACTTCAGCAGTGGATACTGGACTCAATGACCAAGCAGTCTTTCTGGTCCCTATTTGCCTGAATCCCAAAATTTACACAGCTCTATCTACTAATTTTACTACTAATAAAGGTCTGCTACAACATGTTCTTCTAGGTTCATACCATTATAGGATAGTGTAATACAGATCCTCTTACAAATAAATGCATGCCTTAATGATTAAAGCTAGGAGTGTGTACACAGAGGCTGCACAAAATTTGGGACTTAAGAAACAGTAAAGACTGAAAAGACAACTTTTCTGTTGAGTCCAGTACTAGTTTCATCAGGGCAGAAAAAAATAAAAAAATAAAAAATGAGTGTAATTCCAAGTTTGAGGAAGGCATGATGTCTTCCTCAAGACATCAATCAATTCCTCAATTCCTCAAGACATCAAGACAATTTTTGTCTTGGTTGTCTAATTTATTGTTACTATTTCAGGTTAAATACAGTACCTAACTCCTTCTTTGGACTTTACTATTAGTCTTTCTGGCTACATCTGTTCCTGGATAAATCGACCCTACTGATCCCTTGGCCATGTGGTAGCCTGGCTCAGATCCATGTTACTCAAGGTTTTGTGCCCTACAAAAAGAATGCTTAAGGTTTACTGTGTCATTATTGCATAACAGCAGGAATTTGTCATGCTGTTATAACTACCTCATTATCCTTTACTTGGCAATAGAGGTTCTTCTCTATACACTCCTCTGTGACTCAGCTGGCAGGACAGCAAAGCCTGTGAAGACGTTGTTTAAGGAATCAAGTTCCCTCAGAGTGCCAAATATGGCACAGCTCATACCTACACTGTACGCTGGGTACACCATCTGGCAGACTGACCTCTGAACCATGCCTGGCAGCTACTCTGAATGGGCTGCTTGATCCAAGCTAGACTGGAGCTGTAATGCTAGCATGTATGTCAACAAAGACACATGCATTAGAGGATTAGGCTCCTGGAGCAAAATGTACAATGAATAAACTTAACAGCATGCATGCATTTGCAGTGACCCACTGTCCCATTTCCGCAGCAATATAATGGTGCCTTCCTTTCTGATATGCTGGGGTGGGAGGGGGTGGGGGAGGGAGAAAACCCTGAATGGCTCTGAAATGCTCAGAAGTCAATAACTTTGATTGCTAGTTTCATTGGGTTTTGGATTATAGATTAAAGGATCAATGGAAGAAAACTAAGAAAGGTCAGCCTATTATAAATGTCTTCCTAGCTGTTATAAAGGGATCTGGTCCAGATCAAGAAGATTCTGCTCAAAAAGACAGAAAACTAGTACATAATATAGACTTGAGCTGAAAGCAGCACAAACCCACACATACGAAGAGTCTTAGCTAATATGAGAAAGCTGGAAATTAATAATAACTCAAAGAGGAAGCAGTAAGAATAACAGCTAATTAGTTACAGTGTAATATTTTTATAGTTAATATTTTAAAATCAGTGATATTAAGTAAAAAATTCCCCCATACACAACATAACCATCACTTTCTCATTCACATTTTTAGTAAGAGGTACAGCAGAGGTGGCTATTAGATAGTGGTACCTCCTTTTTTGATAAGTTTCATAAGAGTATTCCAAACAGAAACAGGAAGAAATTTAGCCTAACATTTTTAAAACAAATAAATGGCTTGTCTGTTAAACATACGTGTATGCACACACATGCAAAAGCTCCAAAGCAGAGAAGAAAATGTAGGAAGACAATCAGCCATGATAAAACAGATGAACATCTATGGCCTTACAAATGATACCAAGATTATTTATACTTGGACACTGAGAAAAAGGAGGAAGAGGGATTTGACAGTGAGGTTAAACTGGCTGGGACAGTAATGAGGAAGATGCCTGCATCAGATGTATCAGTAACTATGCACTATGCATGAAATCAAAGAAGTTCAACCAAGAATAATGAATGGATTGTAATTAACCCAGATGAGAATACTTATTTGGTCCAAGTTTTAGTGGCATGCAAAGGATGCCGAAAAGTAGAAAATATTGTGGGAAGATAAAGGGAGAGAAAAGAATATCATCAAACAGCCTAAATGTTCACAGGAGGTCTGAGAGGAAATCCACCATTTTTTGCCTACAGAAGGGACAGAAATGGTGTCCAGTGCCGCAAAGAAACAGGAAGATTATAAAGGAAAACATAGATTATATTAAAACTTTTATTATGTTTATGCAAACTGTATGATGGAAGTGAAAAGAAACCTTTACTGAGTAGATGTTGAAATTTATTTGGATTACCAGACTGGGGATGTTCTGTAAAGTCAAGAGATTTTGATTGTCTCTTTAGTCTCTAGAGAAAAAGCTGAAAACATGCTAAAACAGATTACTGTATTCCTCTTTCACGTCAGGATGGGAGAATATAATATTTACAAGCACAGAATTGTTCTAATAACTAGAACTCGAATGATTGCAGAAAAATAAACTGTCAATGGTTCATTTGAAATCACATCTGTTCTGAAGGTTCTACTTACAACACTTCAGAAAAAAATCTAAATTCTAGCATCACCATTCCCAATGTAAGCTTGCAAGAAATGATGAATATCTGAAAAAATGACTAATGCGATTCTCCATATGGAACTATCCTCTGATACTGCTGGGAACAAGAAAAAATTGTATAGGTTTGAATTATTGCACAAACAGTAAGTTATGAAGCTTTAAACATGGGTAGGATTTTAATTGCAAACTTTTGGTTCAGACCACATTCATCAAAATATTTTCAGTCTTTAAAAGACCCTAATAACAGCTTTAAACAAACCTGAGTGGTTTATAGTGTAGTCAAAAATCTCCAGAAACATGTTTTGATGTACAGTCAAATAAAAATTAGCAATTTTAGTTATTTTTTTCATTACTATTAATCTGAAACTCAAGGAAAAACTGAGGCTGAAAAATTATAAAATTATATACTTATAGACTTATTCTTTTCCTTTTTATCTCAGATGCTATTTCAGACTACAGTAAAAAATGATCAATGGTCATTACAGAAAAGGACTGCCACCTGTTGTTTTTTACGTAGAGTGACCAAAATACACAAGCAAATCAATTAATGTAGTGATGATGGATTAGGTTATCAGGTATGGCTTTCTGTAAGATAGGGGAAAGATGTTTCCTCACTTTTCTGAGGTGTCGAAAGACTGAAGCACCACAGACCATTAGGGGTTAAGCAATCACCTAAAAGAAGGCAAATTAATCTCTAATCTCAAAAGTGCTCTATACGAGTGGCCCCTATGATCAGACTGAGTATCATGGATTTTAATGTTCCATATAACTGCATAATGGTACGTACTAACTACAGGTGGAAGTCTTTAAGATACAGGACAGATTGTAGGCTGATTTATTCAGATTTTGCTTTCATTAAGATTGGCAAGTCCATTGACATTCATATTGTTACTAATTAAGCCAAGTAACAACTGGCAACTACTGATCAAGCAAAGATCCCATGTTTGGTTCCTGCTGAGCTGCATAACATTTTACATGACACTTCTGCTGTAGTGTAAAAGTTTTATGTGTATTCTTCTTGTGTGTGCCAAAGTTGAACTGACTTTCTCAAAGTTTATCAATGAGAAACAGCTTGTTTAGCAAATGGAGCATCCTCTTCCAGATTATTTTAGTGTTGTACTGTGACTAGTGCTGTGACATCCTTTAATTCTTATTTCATGCATAAAATTTAAAATTAGATATGCTCAGGAAGTTGGCAAGAATTTTTCATTTTAAATGTTCTCTGGATTTCCTTCTGATAAGCACAGTAAAGTTGCAGTTGGGACTGCATCTTAAATGGCTAGAGGGCACACTTTCAACATTTGACTGAATTTGCTGCTAGGATAAGTAATGGCCCAGCAGCAATTACAAAAGCCACATTTCAGTATCCTGGGGGAAAGGAATATGTCTGGTCATCTCCTTTTTTGTTGTAAGTGGTGAAAGTAGAACCATTTCCATCAGCTGGCATGTACAGCTTTTATGTTATACAATAATAATAAGTAGTGCAGAGAACATATAATAGATGTTTATATCTTTGTTTATCTTCCAACAAGGAAAATATCCTCATAGTGCCATATTAAAAAGTTCATTTTGTGAATTTATTCTCTAAAATGAACTTGCAATTAAAGTAGTCAGTAAATGCCACTGAGGTACCCAATGAAGTTTCATTTTTAAATACATTGTTTCTTTCTCATTACATAGATACTTAAGCATTACAGTGGGTGGGCAAAACATACTAATTACTTTTGCTCACTATTACAAAGTATGTCTAAAGAAGAAACAGTTTGCTAGTCATGATTCTCGTGAAAATGTCAGAATCAACTAATACACAAATGAAATATTTTGTTACCTATAATCACTGATTTTTCAGTTGATGGCTATAGGAAAAAAACCTTCTCTTGTAATAAATTTTTGACTTTACAGATTTAAAACCATAACATTTACCTTGAATGATAATTTTAATCTTTGGTGTGTTCTGAAAACTGAAGAAATATTAATACCTGGGGAATTATGTAACCACACTCACATTATTATTAGCCTTAGTCATTCATTATTGAAGTCTAATTTTATTAGACTTCTGACACAACATTTGTCCTGGAAAGCAAACACCATTCCTGTCTTCGTGTAGGTATTGCCTCCAATAGCCAAGCCTTCACTCATACCTGCTTGTGTCTATCCAACAGCCCACAGCTGTCTCCACAGAATTTCTCAGTGCCAGTCTGCATTGCACAAGGGGAGTGAGGTGCTGATATTTCTAAAGTAACAAAGGCTGCCCTAGTTCTGGAAGCAGGTGTTGCAGCAGCACCATATTGCACCAGAACTAATCAGCCCTTTTAAAAGATGAGTGGCTATACAGCCTTGAATTCAGTGCCTCACTGGTATAGGAAAATATTTCTGTGAAATATGGGAGCTGAGTAACTTGGAGGGCATCAATGCAGAGCTTTCACATGCTAGTATGCTGCCTACAGAGCAATTTGGGAAAAGTATAAAGGCTCCAATCTCACAGTAGGCTGTTGGAGAAAACCGAGTCATCTGGACCGGCACAGACTAAGTCAATTCTCTCACATACCATACTGGAAACATAAGCAAAGATTATTTAATGCTGTCTGAGTTTAGACATAAGTGTAGACATAGGGCCTTAAGGAATCAAATGTTATGAAAAGCAGTGAAATTCTGTCTGTACACAGAGGCAGAAGATTAGGCTCCCAAAGCATGTTATTTTACACACAGTGGCATGACCAGTTAATAAGCTACTGCCCACAGACTTCCTCCCACTCATATGTTGCCTTTTCTACTGTGTCAGCATAGCTCTGTGCACATCACATAGAAATGCAGTGTGAGGAAAAAGCATGGGAAAAAAAACCCACCTTCTCTTATATCCCTCTGTCTTCAGCTCTAGCTTCTAGATAACATTGTTGCTTGTGCGGGAGCAAAAAAAAAATCATTTCTTTCATATGGCTAGCAAACCATTTGATAAATATCTTACCAGAAATGAGTTCATTAGAAGTCAGAAATAATTGTTAACTCTTACCTTGTGGAATTCATTCCCACAATGCATCAGAGAGAGGAAGTGAATAAACTTGTTTTAGAACACAAACCTCCTTCTGTTCTTCCCAGCTGCTCACAGCAGGCGTTTCTGCTCCTTGAAACTACTTAGTAATGTCTACTTTTAGAGGCTAGTGGATCAAATCACCTTTTCCTCTCATGGATATGGATGGGGTTTGAGTCAAATGAATTAACTGTCTTTCAAAGCAATTGGAAAGCTGGCAGACCCCTGGTGATCTGCAATGCACGGTACATTTGTTCCTGGTTAATCTTATTTTAATGGACAGAGTTTCTTGCTCTTTATTTTAGTGAAATCACTTATTTTGTAATTATGCTAATTGTTATGTTTTTTACCAAAATGGAAGTAATCATTTTACCTTGCACTGATATTATATTTCATTTATCCCATTCAAATCAAGAACTTATTAATCAAACCTGACGAGACAATGGTATGTTTTTTTCTATTTACTTTCCCAAATCTATTGCACTAGAAGGAATTTACTTTTTGTTTCTTTCCCATTTCTGGAAATAGCACAAATATAAGCCAAAACCACACACAAACAGTAAAAGCAAAGGACTTGCAGCAAGTTCTTTAAATACATTTTTGTGATAATATATAGACTTCCTTTCTCCTTCATTTATGCTGTATGTCACCTTTTGAAACATTCTCTCCTGAGTATTGAATGCTTTTTAATGTTTTCATATGGCAATCAATAATTATCAATTATACACTTAGTCATATAGTGCCAAACCCTTTCATTTAATACTTGGTTCATCAATTGTTCATATATACGTTCTGTCAAGCAGCTTAATGATATGATTGAATTGTGTGCTATTGATTTTCTATCTGTCAAGTTTATGCAGTGATTTGGAAATACTGGGCCTATACACTGATGTAATTTCCTTGACTTCAATAGAGTCATTATTCTGTTGGTGTAAGGGACTTGATAATTAGATTGCCAAACATCAGGGATGAAAGACCTTTTTGGTGAGGGTATAACATTGCCCTCTACAGGCTCTTCACCTAGCAAGGTTAGGTTCTTGTTCCTTTTAAAATGTAAGGGATTACTTTGGCTATACTTGACTACATTTATACTATTTATACATGTAATCTAATTGTAAATGAATCTATATGAGCCTTCATTGTTTAGATATATATACATTAATTGTGAGAGATGAGCATGCTGGAATTCTGTCAAAAAGATTACATCATCTTTAAAAAAAAGAAAATAAATCTCAACCTGGTCAGGAAATTGAAAACGTGCAGATCACTGTGCTCGCACACGGTATTTGCAGTGGACCTGAGATGGTACAGTGGAGTAAAACTAGTCAGTTCACTCATTTGATACCTTTTACAAGGAAATTAGTGAGGTCAGTTAGACATTACCTAGACAGCAGACATAAGACTAATGAGACTTCAGAACAGTCCACACCTCTTACAGCTCTATATTACTGGTGCTGTCAAAGTATTTACTTTCTTGAATGTTCTGAAATACTACTTTTCAAAAATAATACGTTTCTTTCCCTCTTGCATTGTGAATTCTCTTAAGAAAAGTCAAAAATTGGTAAATATAAACTCAAATAACTGAAAAAGTAATGTAAATACTAAAAACAACAGGATATAGCTATTCAGTGGTGTCTTGCACACATATATTCTAATAAAACTAAAAATAATTTTTTCTTAGATACCTCTTTATTGTCTGACTTGTTAGCCTTCTTCCTTCCTCCTGCCAGGAAGAAAAACCTACAACAGAATAAAAAAAAAAAGGCAACAAAACCCAAAACAAAACAAAACCCAAACCCCACAAAAAAATAAAATCCCCCATGACCACACATAAAGAGCCCCTCAACCTCTACATAACTGACAACAAATTTGAATGAGAGCATGTGGAGTAAAGGATATATATTCAACCATATTCAAATAAATGTCCATTAATAAATATCAGAATCGTAAATGCATCCCACAGGAAATCTCATTAAAACTTATTCATCCCATCCTTCTATGTCCTCTCCAAATGTCAGAGATAAGATCAGTTTTATAGTACTCCTGGAAGATTAAGAAGAATATTTTTTTTCAAGCAGTTGGGCAAGTAAATCTTAGTCAGGAGACTTTCCTAACAAGATCTCCTTCTTATGCAAATTATAGAAACCAGAACTTAACTAGCAGCTTAACTATTCTCATCTTCATAGGGTGATATATAGAAATGAAATCTCTCAGCCTGATAACAAGCTATTAAAGGGCTACAAAAATCAGGGTTGCTATATATCTCAACTGACTATATTTCTTCAATGGAAATGGGAGAAAGGGGAAGCTATTCCTGAAACTAACTAAAAGAAGAAACTTCTAGAAGAATCTCCACAGACTATATATACCAGGGAGACCTATCTAGTGATTGAGGGAAATATTCTGACCTCATAAACATTTACACAGCTGAAGGGGAAGCTTTAGGGAAAGGTGCAATTCCGTTAAATTATAGAATCAAGTATATATTTGAAGGCAGAAATTCTCTATGAGGCAAAGTTAACAAAATAATGCAACCTGAAAAACTGTGGATCCAAACCATGTACTCCAAGCTTCCTTTCTTTTTGTTTTCTCTTGACAGATTATAAAGCTGCAGTCCAACTGTTTAAGACCACAACCACTTGTACTTTATTTTAATTTCTCTTAAGTAATTTATACCCTATCTGCATGAGTTAGGCATATAAAAGGGGATGCAGGATTAGAGGTGGGCTACCAAATCTTGTATGTTAAATTGTCACTGATTTATCAGTATAGTAGACTTATTTCTAAAGACAGACAGTTTAAGCAGGTAATGTAATATGGCAGCACCAAATAGTGTCAATAAAGGTTGAAGGAATTTTGGAAGTGAAGAATTTAGTTGACCTTTGAAAACATTACTGAATCATTGCTTTTCTTTTTATGTATGTAATTAGCTAATTTATGCTACTGCTATTTTACTAGCCACTGCCAACAATAAACATGTATACATGGGACATAGGGCATTCCAAAACTGCTGTCAGCATTATAAACAGATTAAGTTTTATAATTTGCTTTGAAATATAGTGAACATAACTACCTGAAATTAGAATGCATATCTCCTAATAAAGTATGTCATACTGTCAGGAGTATTGGCTAATTGTAGCTGGATCAAAAGAAAAACTTTCCTGCTCTTTGCTCCTCTCTGTGTTTTAAACCAAGATATGTAGTAATTGCAAAAAGGAAAAAAAATCCCTGGTTTTCAGAAAAGTAAAATAATGATTTTCAAAGGCAGCAACTTGGCAGATCTAAAAATTGATATTCCTTTTGTAAAGCATCGTGTCTTTTCAGATTCTGAATTCATTGCAAGTATATAACAGATACTTTCATGAATCCAGGCATATGTATATAGGAATGCCAATACACCCGTGCAAGTTTAGCAGTTTTACCTTAACTATGAGTCAGAAGGGGCTGCCTCCAGAGCAGTAAGGAAAGTCTGTTTCACTGTGATAGGAATTCTGTAATAGGGACATGCAGTACTGTGGCATCTCTGAGTTGAGGCTACAATAAGCAGCAAAAACTTTTGGTCTCTAGCTGTTCAGTAACAATTTTAAATCAAAGACCTAATCCCATATCATCTCCATGCTATCACTTGACTCCTTGCTGTATAATGTAGAATAACTTAATTCATTCTAGAAATGTCATATCCTGTGGCAAGAAAACTACACCATTACCAGTTCTGGTCTTTTACTAAACTTTCTGACACTTCCAAGAAACTTTTACTTGGTTTCATTTCATTTGCCCCATGTTTAAAATCTCTTGTTGCAGAGTATCCTCAATCAGAACTTGTATCATGTTAAAATATGGGAACAAATCATGGCAAAGCTATAGAATTCCTAGCAACTTCAATTAAAATGTAATATCATGTCATCTAACTTGAAATATTTACAGCAAACCTCTATATACGTCCACTGAAATGCATGTTAACATCTTTCATTGGTTCTAAAGCGTTACAAACATGAAACATTCTTCTAATCACGGTCGCTGCATGATTATATATAAAAGCTGTGCTTGTGATAGGCATCTCAATTTTAAATGTCTCCAAGAATTCAGCATTTGAATAGCGTTTGAAAAATATGTGTGAAAGTCTAGAAAAATCAGACTGCTGACACTGAGGATTACTTCAATATGTATCATTGCTAGAGACATGATATATCTTCGCCAGAGCTCCTCATTTATGTCTAGGGAGCACCTCACACAATACAAACTCGAAAGAAAGTTGTAATTTGCTAGTTTCATAAAAAACCAGCTTATCTCTTGCTCAAAATAAAAGTGTAAAATTTAGCCAAATTTTGTAAATGAAAATGCTGAAATGCTTAAAAGCTTAGGTCTGTGAAGAACATAGGTCAACAAGTAACAAAACCAGTAACCTTCACTAGTATACTTTCACTTAAAATATCTACAGATATCACTAGCAGGAATTTAAATACTAGGGAAAGTTTTTGACTTGAAAACCCTATTCAGCCAGTTTTCAAGGTGACATATGAACAAATAAATGCCATATAGATATCTCTGTCGGTTGATTAACTATTCCCTGTAGCTGCAATACAACATTTGTCTCTGGTATTAATGTACGCAATCTATCCAGTCTATCTATAGAGTTGTTTTGTAATTATTCATAACAGATTTTCTGTAGCATTGGCATGAGTCTTTTAAATTTGATAGTTTCCTGTAAACATGTGGCTTGTACAGTGTTCCAAGCCAAATGCACTGTAAGTGCCAGTCAAAAGCACTATTGGGAAATCTTGTTCAGTGGGACAAGAAGACGAAAGTTAAAAATGACTAGCAACATAGACAAATTCAAAATGTTTTACTTTTTTTCATAGCTTTTTTTTATTTTATTCGAATTTTCCTGTTTGTAACTCAATGTGTAGAAGACAATTTGTAGAGTTGTGTTATCTGCAGAAAAAATAATTAGAGTAATGATGATGGTGAGAATTTAAAGAAAAGATGTAACTAAGGTTACATAATGGCACTATACCATTCCGTCTATTTACCGGAGAGAATCTTAGAAGTGTCTGTCATGCAGTGAGACCCAAGCCCTGCATGGTCTTTGGGCTTTATCTGGAGCTGTCTAAGTAAAGATTTAGTCTCAGAGCTTGTTTTCGATCCCAGCTATTGAAATGCAAATAACGTGGTAAGGAATGTTTCTGAGTACTCTCATACAAATAAGATGTTGCTCATTTTTTGAAAGAACAGGCAACACTTCCATAGACTGACGTACTTGAATCAGATTACTGGCAAATTAGACAGTTTGTTGCAATAGGCAAGATAATGCAGTAGTTTCTTCCCACTTTGCCTTAGATTTGCTGTCATCCGTAGAGGAAGTGGGAACTGGAGGATCATCTCTTTCCGATTTCTTCTCAGCGTTACTCTTTGTTTTCTCTTTTTTTTCTCTGTGACTAGGTCATTGTCGTGGTTTAAACCCAGTCATGCAGCTCGTTCACTCGCTCAAACCCCCTTTCTTGCCCTCCCCCTGCTCCCGGAGGGATGGGGAGGAGAATCAAAAGAATGTAACTCCCACAGGTTGAGATAAGAACAGTTTAGTAACTAAGGTATAACACAAATCACTACTGCTACCAACAATACTAC
>JBCJKH010021373.1:0-12798 GCA_039877255.1 Loriculus beryllinus | reverse complement strand
TCTCTTGTCCAGGCTGCCCCAGCCCAGCTCTCTCAGCCTGGCTCCAGAGCAGAGCTGCTCCAGCCCTTGCAGCAGCTCCGTGCCCTCCTCTGGACTTGCTCCAACAGCTCCATGTCCTTACGTTGCTGCCCCCCGAGCTGGATGCAGGATGTCCTTGTTTCCCACATGTCTTTGCTGTCCCAGCTGAAACCCAGGGATAACTCACAGCAATTTTTCCCCTTGACAAAGTCTTTGTTTGCAACTGTTATCAAACCTGGGAGCAAGTGCTTGATTGGAAAGGTAAAGCAGGTCTCGTCCTGAGAGATGGAGTTTGCTTTCACCAGGCAGCTGCATTGTGGTTCTTGTGCTGGTCGGCTTGTCCAGGCACTGCTGAGGATGTGCTGTGGCTGGTTTCCTTTGGGTTTTCCTCCTTTATTTGGTGGTTTTCTTTAAGAAAGCTTCTTTAGGAAGTGCTGCCCCAGCCAGTGCCATTTGATAGGGGTGTGTTGCACATCGCGTTCCCTTCAGGATCAGTTTACACCATGGAAAGGTGGGAATTACACTCGGTGTGCAGGTTTTGGTAGCCCTTCCGGGAACAAGACCTGTGGATGTGGTCAGTGAGAAATGAACACAGCTTCCTGTCCTTGGGAATCCTCACGTGGTGCTCCCACAGACAAATTGACACCAGTTGCCCTAGGCACTCGCTCATCACCTGGATCCCCAAAGGCAGTAGATTTTCAGCTGGATTCAAGTTAGCCATGAGCAGCCTTTTGAGTCTTTCTTATGGGGATCTCTCACACTGCTTCCTGCAAGCGAGGACCCTTCTCCGTGCAGCTTTAGCTGCCAACTCCAGCAACTGCACCTCCGAGCAACATTTTGGGCTGTTTGTGTCTTCCCTGTTACTGTGTCGTTTCCTCTTTCAGTGCAGGGGGAAGCACTGGGAATAACCATGGAATACTTCTATGTCCTTGCAGATGGGGTGTGCGGAACCTAACTGGGACCCTTATGCTGACTGTTCATGCTTGTCTTTCAGCTCAGGGTCATGGTGCCAAAGGGGACAACATCTACGAGTTTGAGATCGAGTTCCTAGAGCCGGTTGAGCCTAAAGTAGGTATTTTTTACTTTTCTAACTCTTGCAAGGAAAAAGTGATTTTTGAAAGGAAAATGTGTAAAGTTCCTGGGGATGCTGGGACTACTGCAGACAGTTGTGGCAGTCCCCTGTCCCAGTGCTCAGCCACCACCCTGTCTTAATGCAAATCACCTTCCTGGAGCTGCTGCTCGCATGGATCAGCTTGAATAGAAACAGGGCTTTATGTGTATCCATTGTTAAACAGCAGTTATAGACTTTTAAAGGATGCAAAGCAGCAAAATAATGGGGAATACATTGGTGCAACCTTGACTGGAGAGCAGGGGAATGCTGTGCTGCAAAGTGTCACTGTGATGTTTCATGGCTTCCTTTGTAGCCAAACAAAAGAAAGTCATGAGACCTGCTTATGCTTCTGGCTCATTCAGATTTCTTAGGTTGCCGGTACAGATATGCTGTGGGGTTCCTGTTGAAAAAAGCTGTCCATAATTCTTGGTGTAGTCCTCTAGGAGTGAGCTTGGCTGGAGGAGCAGTCCCTCCATGTTACTCACCGTTGGCTGTAAAGTCTGTCTTTACCTCTCGGAGTTGTTAGGGGCACAGGGAAATGCTGGGCTCTGCTCCCACGGCAGGATTTGTGCTGTTTATTCCTGTGCTGCAGAGCGGGAGTCACCGTTCACCTCTGCTGCTTCATCAAGGCAGGGGACTGCTGGAGGGTGAATATCTAGGGTCTGTCAGCAGGGAAGTGTCTTGTGGTGCTAGGTGCCTAGTGGCAGATAATGAACATCTCCTGGTTCCAGAATCTGGTCATCAGTTTGTCATCTGGCCTGTATAGCAGCAGCTGCCTGGTCCACAGTGTGAGGAGAGGTGCCCACCACTGCCTGTGTTTGTCCTTGGTGCTGGCAGACATGGGCTGTGCTGTGGAAGGCAAGTCCTTGCCTCTGCAGAGCAGCCTCCTTCCAAAAGTCTGCTCACTCTGGGTCACTGTGGAAGGACTGGAGGAGAACAGATCCTGTGTAACTTCAGATGGCCAGGACCAGGAAGCATCGCAGCCCATTTCCTCCTTCAGCTTTGATGTGCACCATGAGTGCAGCTGCCAGGCTGGCCACTGAGAGCTGGAGTCTCTGACAGGCAAGGACCAGGCGTTAGTAGCTGTAAATTACAGCTACAGCCTTCAGATGTCCTGGGAGCATCCAGGCAGCCTTGACAGAGCAGTGTTAGCATGACGTGATCAGTTAAAGCAGCTCATGGCTTTTCTGCATCAGTTTCTGTTGATTTGAGAGACAGTGCCATGCAGAGCAGCCTGGTGTAGGCTCGAGGTGTGGAGGGATGCTATGGTGGCACCCAAGGTAATAATGCAGTGGGTTGTAAGGATGGAGAGGTTCTGGGCTGCTGTTATGCAGATTCCATACAGGGTCTCCTGTTCTGGACACGTACTTGTGGCTGATGGCAGTGGTATTTCTACCACTGTCTCATAGTGGGTGGCTCACAGCACTAAATTCATGAAGGTCTAAAGCCAAGGTCGTGAATTCTGCTGAGGAGGAACAGCACTAGGGCCTGTGCTAGCCCTTTGTGGTGGGATGCAGTGGTGCTGTGTGGCATGGACAGGTTTTCAAGCTGCTTATCAAGTCCTACATCTATCAGAGTTGCCGTCTTTACCTGGGCTGCCCTTTGCTTCCATGCCTTGAGCAGCAGAGGAATGCTTGTACTGCAGCAGTCCATGTCATCGCTGCCTCCCTGATAAGGAGAGCTTGTCAAGTTATCAATTCAGAGCTTGTTTCATAGGACTTTTGCTGATGTATGCTCCTGTGTCTGCCCTCAGCCTGTATGCAGGGTGACTCAAAGGCAGCTGAACATCACTGTGCAGAAAAAAGAGAGTAACTGGTGGGAGAGGCTCACCAAGCAAGAGAAGCGCCCGCTCTTCCTGGCTCCTGACTTTGACCGCTGGTTAGATGAATCGGATGCTGAAATGGAACTGAAGGAGCAGGTCAGTCCCGTGGGCACACATGGCTTGCGCTGCCAGCTGCAAAGCAAGAACAGGTGTCCTCCTACACTTGAACTTGTGTTCTTCATTTACCTGGAGTTGTCTGGCATTCTGATTGTTACTGCTGTCTCATACAGATCCCACGCAGACTTGGTTAAACAGTTCAAATTGGAAGCAGGGATTCAGAAATAGGCACACCTCTGGCTAGAAAGAGCAGCGGTCTGAAGTGAACTTGGGTCAGTGCTGGCCAGGGCCTGCAGCCAAAAGTTTGCACCCCTTGCCCTGCACCTCAGCAGCCCTGTGTCTTGATCCATATGAGGATCCTCTCAATATGGAGCCCATACGTGCCAATCCCAGGCATTGCTTGATAGGATTTCTAAGGCTTTCCTGATCCTGATGGCACATTCCCACCATCTGGTGAGCTGGAGCAGCTTACTGCAGCAGGGAGGCGTGAGACCATCTTGGAAAAGACTTGAAGAGATCCCCTTCCTGCTAATTTGTTTTACAACAAACACCGCCCTGTTCCCCTCCACAGCCCTGAGCTTAGTGCAGAGGAGGAAGGGCCACTGCAATGCCAGCAGCCACAAAGCAGTGGTGAAGGGTGGGCAGGGAGCCTGGCCTGGATGTTCTCATTTTCCTTCATATCATGAAGTGTTTGAAGGACCAGCTCTAAGGAGCAGTAATAACTGAGAATTAACACAGAAAGCAGCAGGCTTTTCCAGCAAAGGCATCTAATTACTACAACACAATCCCTAGCAAAGGCATGGTAACGAGTTAACACCCTCTAGCTTTTACTGCACTGTAATTCCTGGATGATGAATGCTGGTTTATGCAGGTGAAGTTTTAAACCCTTTGGCACTTGGCTGCGTAGCAGAGTTTTAAACCCACTAGCTTTGCAGTAGTACTGTTAACAAATCACTTGCTAATTACAGTAACAGTCTTTAAAACCTTATCCTTCATCTTAAGGAAGAAGAAAAGATTAACAAAATGAAAATAGAATCCAGAGTCCCAAAAGACCGTAAGTAACTGAACCTTTGGAGGGTGGAAAGTGGGGTTTAGAAGGCTTCTGTCACTCTTATATCCTCAACTCTCATGGAGCAATTCTGACTGGTTTGGTGCATCTTGGAGGGGGATCTTTGTACTCTGTGAGCTGTTCAGAAATGTAATAAAACCAGACTGCAGTTTCCAAGGAATTTAAAAGTCTAACTAGCGAGAAGTGAGTTTTAGATGATGGTAAAAGCAACAGACCCCACAGTGCACGCAGCAACCCTTTTATCACAATCAATAGCTTCCCTTTCTCTTGTTCTTTATTCTCATGGAAAGCTTGGTTTGCAGCTGCACTCTGTGCAGAAGTGGTGCCACTGTTCTCTGCTCACCTGATGTGCTTATTATTGATTTTAGCTTTCAGACACCTGAAGAAGGGCTACTTAATCATGTATAATCTTGTGCAGTTTTTGGGATTCTCTTGGATTTTTGTGAACATGACAGTACGACTGTTCATCCTGGGCAAAGGCAAGTAATAAGGGCTTTCATCTACATTGGGTGGTTTGTTTGGGGTTTTTCTTTTAGTGGCATTTTTAGTCCTTTTAAAGCAATGAAACCTAAAGGAAGGCTTCTTTAAGAAATAAAACCATAAATGCAAGCGCACAGCAAAAGCCTCTTAAAATACTGCCCTCTCGTATATCACAGCTGTGCATTCTGATGAATGGGACTTGTACTCTGCCAACATCACTTCTGAAGGAATCAGCTGGAGCAAAGTGTTTCTCGCTGCAGCGTTGGTGTGTTTGACAATGAGCCAGGTGGAATATGTTGGTTTTGAGGTCCAGCTCTGCTGCTTTTTTGGTGATTACTGAAACAGCTCTTGATTCTTCTGTGTGTGAAACAGGGCACTCGAGCAGTGTTTCTGGCCTGATTCTGCGACTTCAGGATCAGGCCTATAAAGATGTTACACAATTATTCACCATGTTTTTTATCAACTACAGCTCAAATCCTGTTATCAAAAGCTCTGCTGCTGCCCCAGCTTCCTGAATGTGGAAATTCATCTGTCCTCTGAAATGGTTTCCTGTGTCTTACAGATTCTTTCTACGATACATTTCACACCATTGCTGACATGATGTATTTCTGTCAGACCCTGGCGTTAATGGAGATCATGAATTCACTGATAGGACTAGTCAGATCGCCCCTGCTACCCGCTGTAGCGCAGGTAATTAATAAATTGACTGTCTTCTCCTTGCTCTTCCTACGTTTAAAGTAAATCTCTATTTTACCCAAGTGTCAAGACTCTCCCAGTGTCACTGGTACAACCTCACTGGCACTGGACTAAAGAATGTATTATTCCAGAGGCAGGAATCCATGCTTCCAAGCCTGTGGCAGGCTGTCTTCTTCTGTCACCTAGGTAAGATAGTTCAGGACAGCAAAAGCAAGAAGCGGCTGATGAAAACTGTGATTTTGATTTGGAGCCAGTGCCCTTTTTATCCTGGTTGTGCTTAAAAATGAGAATAGATGGTCAAACCTAAGATCCTTCGGATTGCACCTAAATGCAGAGCAAATTGCATACTCACAAGAAGCTCAGCTGCAGAATTCATTATGTACTCAGCATGTTTCAGATGTGACAAGTAGATATCCTGTGTGGTTTTGACAGCGAGCACTTGTTCCTTTGGAGAAGAATGTGACTGATCCTCAATTTGTTTTTCTTACCCAGATATTTGGAAGAAACTTCATTTTGTTTGTTGTCCTGGGAAGCTTAGAGGAAATGCAGAGCAAACCTGTGGTGTTCTTCATATTTTATTTCTGGAGTATCATTGAGCTGTTCAGGTTTGTGGGATTTCTCTTCCAGCAGTTTGTACAAAACAACAGGGTTGTTCCCAAGAGCTCTTTAAAGATTTTGTACCTTTTAGAAGAGCAGCACTGGTACATTGGCCCCACAGGGTGAAATCTCCTTTAGACACAATCACAGCCTTCCTAGGTTGCTTCATCTGCCAAAAGCTGGAACAAGGAGTCTGAAAAGAATGCTGCCCTGAACCTAGAGCAACCTGTTGCTTTGAATTCCCATCACTTAAGTGAGCTGCACTGGACTGTTTCTCATTCAAAAGCATTTTGACAGCTCGGTTTGGCAATCCAGGCAGTTGCATCCATCTGTTTAGTTCTGTAGACTGCCAAATACAGGTGTGTCCATCATGATCCACAGGAACCGTTTCTGGAATATTCTTGAGGTGCTTAGGAGTTATGTGAGCTATACAGCATACGTATATGCAAGACTAATTCCAGTAGCAACTTGCGTTTTAAACAGTGACTGCTTCTCATACTGAATTGGCTTTAGGTATCCCTATTACATGCTCTCGTGCATCGGTATGGAATGGAAACCGCTAACCTGGCTGCGTTACAGTGCCTGGATCCCTCTCTACCCCTTAGGAGGCTTGGCAGAAGGTAGGTCCAAACCAGTCAGTTTAATAAATAATGAATTCAAGGCTGGGCCTGTAAAGCCTTTTCTGTTGTTGGCTGCTAGACTTAAAAATAGTAAAGCAGAACAGATAAACATTGCTTTGAGCTGAATCCAATGTAAGCATTTTTGTCTTTCTTGCTGCGGCAAGTATTCTTTTCTGTTTGATGTGAAAAGAAGTCTTCCTTTTGGGCACTGTCTTGCTGTACCCTCTCTGGAGGGGGGGCTTTACAGTGTGCTCTCCTGTCTTAACAGGTCTAGGTTATATTTAGTATTTACTTATTGAAGAAGCATAGCACCACTCAGCTTCTCGCTCTAAGAGATGTGTTGCAACTGTACCTGTCAGAACATGTTTCTTTGAGTCAGGAGTAGGCTTAGGCACTGCCCAACTCCAGGCCAGGAAAGACTGTGCCTGTTTTGTTGCTGTGGGAATTTCTGCATGGTAAATACTGCTGGCATAGGCCCTGCAGGCGACAGTTGTGTATGAGAGCAGTATCTCAGCCAGGCAAGTTCACTGTGCTTAGACTTCCACAGCTGAACTGCTACACTGCCTCACTGGCTGCTTTCCATCCTACTGCATGCTTTAAAAACCAGCTTTAAAATTGGTATAATTAATGAGAGCTGGGGAATATCCTGAAAGCGTGTATTTTATCTGTGTTCGGTAATGATGGTGACCTTCTGCTTTCAGCTGTCTGCATCATTCAGTCCATTCCAATCTTCAGTGAAACAGGGAAATTCAGCTTGGGATTGCCAAATCCACTCAACGTCACAATCCAGTTTTCATTTTTGCTTCAAATATATCTTATAGTCCTGTTTTTAGGTAAGAGATTCAATTGTATTTCTCACTGCTGAAATTAAAAGGCCCAATTCCTCTGAATAAGTGTATTTATCGAAGAAAATTAAATTCCTGCCTCTTGGGGATTATGATAACCCAAATTTGCCTCAGGTTAAGTATTATCTTTGTTGACTGCTTATGTAAGTTTGTCATAGATGGAGGGGAACACACCTACAGTTAGCACTGATTAACCCCCCAAGGAGACCGTGGTGACAGTTAGCAGTGTTATCTACTGATCACTTGGGTTAAAAGACTAATGTTTATATGTATTTATAACTTCAGTATATGTAGTTTCAACCTTTCACATTGTACTTAAGCTTCGGGATGATTCAGTGGAAATCTAAACATAATTTCAAGTTAAAGCAATGCTTAAAAAAACTGCATTACAATCACTAATGCAACATGAAGTCATGTTTTTCCATGGAACAATTTAGAAGGCTCTTTAAATAGTAGTAATTATCCTCATAAGGAAGAATGGTGCTTTATGCATGTTTGGTTTCTGGTGTAACATTTTAACCTATTTGTAGTATGCACACCCAGTATGTCTGGGTACCCACAACAATTCTAACCTAACTAATTTTAAACTGAATTTTCCCTAGATTTCTCCCTTTCAGAAACATTGAGCATTAAAAAGATGTGATGATGTCTCCTACCTAAATGCTTCATTCTCTTTCAGGGATATTTGTAAACTTCCGTCATCTCTACAAGCAAAGGAAACAGCACCTCGGACCAAAGAAGAGAAAGATGAAGTGAAAGAGGACTGCAATGCTTTCTTACCTAACTTATCTCAAGATAAGCCTCTAATTCTTATGGTTTTACCCACTGTAATGTAAAGAATTTTGTAAAATTCAATGATCACACTAGATCTCATGATTGCAGGTAGCATTCCTTATACTGTCTTTTGTTCTTTTCAATCACTGTATGCATGGCACTTAAAACTGAACAGCAACCTTTAAACTTGTATCCTGTCAACTACCATATTAGAAATCCTATTATCTGCATATAATATGCTTATAAACAGTGGAGCAGCACTAAATAGAAACAATGTGAAATTGGGTATTTGCTCTTTCAATATTGCATGCAGATAGGGCTTCTGATGTCAGGATAGACTATTAGCTGGCCTATGCTGTTCCTAGGGTGCATCATGATGGCAGGAGGAGCACGTCTGAAACCACTGTGAACAGTATTTGGGTGTTTATTAACTGCTGAGGTAAACTTGCTCAGCACCTACCCTCCCCCTTTTCTTCTGCAGCATCAGTTTGCTGCAGAGCTTAAACTGGAAGTAGCTAATGCACATTTAAATGCTAAGAACTTAGTTTCTAGCTTAGGAGTGCAGTGAGGACCCAAGCAACACATGTATTCCTGTAGCAACACATCCTGTTCAGTCATTAGGGAAAGGAACCTGCCACTCTGTGACATGGTCAGAAATGCATTCCTGGTTGGTAATGCAAGCACTGAAACATAAGAAAATAAGGAAACATAGGTACCAGCTTTCCCCTAGGATGTAAACCCCAGCAGAAATCCGTTCCACCTGTGCAAAGCCTCATTTGATCATTCCTGGCAGGGCTGTTGCTCCCGCATTTATAGCCTTCAGAAAGGCAGTAAGGATTGCTTTTCTACATAAACTTAGGGGTGCAGCAGAGAAGTTGGTGTATATACTTTGCTGGTTGGTCCCTGCTGAGATGGAGTCAAATAAGCCATATATTATGTAGATAGCATATATTAAATCTTAGTAAGGGAGATCTCCACACAGGGTTTGAAGAGACCATTTCCTTTATGTTTGCTTCAAACAACAGAGAAGCTCCCCCCACATTCCAGATTATCTACTCACCTGGAAACCTGTGTTTCAGGTGATTTCATTTCAGCATGTCCTTCCTCACACCTTGCCTGCTGTAGTTACTCCAGATCCCTCTGGTCTCCTTAATCCAGTTTAGGACGTGTACAGGAAGTTTTGTCTAAGGCATATTGTGGTAATGAGCAAGTTGCTTCACAACTGCCACTGCCCTAGGGCAATGCAAAGCAATGCCAGCAATCCAGAACAGGCACTGAAGTTGAGATTAGCTTAGTGCCATGTTACTGTTCATCTTCTGTAAAATAGTCTGAATCTTCCAGAAAACTATTTTCTGTATTAGAGGAAACAAACAGCTTGCTATCTGTGATAGGGACCCAGTGATTGTTACTGTAAAAGAAAGGAAATAGGGTTATGAAAAGATTTTAACAAAGAACTGGTACAAGCTCCACGCTACATTTCATAAAGAGCTACAACTTCCCTTCAGGGATACTTGAGACTCACTCAAAGGAGAGTGCAGCTTACTTTACTCAGGAGAGTTAAGCACTACTTACACACTTAGTACTTAGCACACACTGTACCTATGTCTGAAGTATGTCAAAGGATTGAATTAGCTGAGTAATAGAACAGCAAGAATCACTTCCTTTAATTTCTCCACTGGGCATTTAAACTTCTGTTATGAATTCTGTATGTATTCATGCACTGTATTTCTCAGTGAAATTGTAGTACCTAGTGCAAGCTGTCATGGATCTTACACTACTGAATTTTAGCCCTTCAGAAAGAATGTGTTTATATTAATAAAGATTTACAACCAAATGTTGCTTTGGTTCAGTTGTTTGTTCTTTCTCTGAATGGAGAAGTTGTACAACTGAATTATTTAACTCTTGTGATAAACAGACCAATGTCTTAGGCCACAGAGCCTGGATGCTATGAAAAGGGAACAAAATCCAAATTAAGTTTTAATGAAGAACTATTCTTTATTAATATTACACAAATAAAAAACAGGTCTCACAAGATTTTGGTTACTTTCACAAGCATAAGCACTGCCATGCAAGTGATGATAACTCTCATTAGGGCAGTACAGACTGACTTCCAAGTCGGGCATAAAACCAGAGACAACACCCTGTAATTAGCTGCATTTGATCTTGCACAGTGATTCTCACACATTTTCTTTGGACTAATCAAGTCACTGTATGGAGTAGAGTAGCTGCTTTTGAGGATACTTCTACCAGTGATTTCAGTTATGTAGTAACTGCATTTTGGGGAGGCCAAAAGCCAAATGCCATCTGCTGACTGACGGCATTTTCTCTCCTCTCATGTACTGAGTAACTTCCACCCATCATCCAACAGAGCAATTGACCTCAGGATGCTTTCCACTGTTCCCAGGTCTGACTAAAGCCCCCCCAGACTAGCTGTATTTCTTTAGAGAGCACTGATGCAGGTCAGGGACCCCGTTTTGATAGGAAGCTCTCCAAACAGTAATTAAACAGGCCCTAGAAAGTAAGCAGGGCAAGAAGAGTTGAACCACTTGAGTTTTAAGCTATAGAAGTTCTCAAAATGGAGACTTTACATTCTTTCAGTGGTGCTGCTGGAAAAGTCTGTTTGGAGTGGAGCAATGTTATGATCATAGGCAGCATATTCTGACGCTCCAGTACTTGCCACTTTGAGCTGCTGAGCAGCATGGGTGAGCTGAAAGGCTGCATCGGGGTGAGCCGTGTCAGGAAGCAGAGTGCACTCCCGCTCCAGCATGTCTGCCACACCTTTCAGGAGGTCCAAAAAGCCAAAGGCCAGAGCTGCCTTTCGTAAGCGATTCAGTTCCTGCAAAGAAGGAAAATGCCTTTTAAAGCCACTATAAGCCTCTCCACAAAAAGTGGTTTCTTGCTTCTTATTTTAAAGGCAACCTTCTTCACTTGAGAGGAAGATAACCTGAGTGATCAATTCAGCTGCTGGAAACTGCTCAGCTGCTCATGAGATAAAAGTGCTTCAGGGCTGAAGATGATAGTGGCACAACTGAAGAGTTGGGTTGCCCTTGATCCCCTTCCTATAAATTTCCACTTCTCCCTTTTGTGCTGTTGTACCTGCCTGTTTTGGCTGTGTCCCAGCAGAGGTGGCCTCCAGCTCAGGCTTCACTGACTGCTGCCTTCAATCAGTGTCCAGCAAAATGTATCTATATTGATTTTTCCTCACTATAAACTGACCAGTGCTTATTCACGCTTGAAGTCTCTGGGGCTACAATATCAAACTGCTTCAGCACTAAGCTTACAGAAGGAACAACAATTACCTCCAGCTACAGCGTAGATCATGGGTTATTATGATGTGGCCAAACGTGCCTGGTATTTTGTCTTTTCTCCACTTCAGTTGTAGAAAAAATACAGGAGACATTTTCAGACTCAGAATTGTGTTGCTATTTCTGTCTGATCCCAGTTTATTTCTGCCTGGACGACAGCATAAACTCTGCAAAGAAGTTCACCATGGAAGTAGCAGGGATCATGTAAACATGACATGTCTGTGCCACCCTGGCAGAGAAAATGGTGGCAGGAAACCAGGCTCCCTTGTCTCACCCTAACTAGTCTGTAAAATAGACCAAGGATGTCTCCTTTACCATGTATGTTTCTGCAGAGCCCTACAAGCCTCCACAGAACATTTAGTATGTATTCCCCTGTCAAATGCACCACTACCTTTCTGGATCAAAGGTGGGCAGCCTGAAATGTTACTCACTTTATAGAAAGTCTGAGTTTTTTCCGGGAGTTTCCTTGCATTTCTCAGGATCTTCTGTACATCTGTCTGCAGGAAACACAAACAAAGGCATAAAGCTCTTGGCAACTGCCAGGGAAGCTGCAGAAGAAACACTCCACTATTTACTGATAAATGACCCTGACAAGACTGCAGCACACAAAGGCTCCAACAAATGGTCATTATACTAAATCAAATAAACTAAGCCAGATGCTACACTAGAGACACAGTTTCATTGAACAAGTTATGCTTTCTGACTGCATTTTAATCATGACATTTTAAAGAGGCAGAGTTTATTAAAATGAAAGAAAAGCAATAAAGCAATTGCATTAAACACAAATGACACACACAGACTCCACTTTGCTGATAAGATGGCTGCTGCTGATGAAAGCAAAGCATCAAGTCCAAAACTCATTACCTGGAGGCCACTTGGTTTAATCCACACGGTAACATTCTGTGCGTAGCTGCGCTTGTTCTTGGGTTGCAAAGGGAAAGGGCTCTTATTGTCATCCTCTCCATAAGGATTTTCTTTTGCATCTGGGAGAAAAAAGAAAATAAATGGATTTAACAACTAAGATTTGGCAAGATCCTTCTCACAACACTGAATGTGTAAGAGTTATTCAAATGAGCATGACCAGTACCTGAAATGGGTCCAAGTTGTGCCATCTTCCCCAGCCATGGAAGGGGCTCAGGACCAGGTTCAAAGAGCGACATCATGAGGTTTGATTTCTTCTTACTATCAGCTTGTGAATAGAGCATTCCATACCACTCTGGCCTATTGAAAAGAGCAAATCCCAAAGGCTGAACTCTTTGCCTAAAATCTGCTGCCCTCTCACTGTGTGGAGGCTCATTATTTGCACTTTCTACTGGCAGAAACATATAGAATCATAGAATCATAGAATTGTTAGGGTTGGAAAGGACCTTAAGATCATCCAGTTCCAACCCCCCTGCCATAAGC
>JBCJKH010021372.1:0-53204 GCA_039877255.1 Loriculus beryllinus | reverse complement strand
GTGTCCCTGCTTATGGCAGGGGGGTTGGAACTGGATGATCTTAAGGTCCTTTCCAACCCTAATGATTCTATGATTCTATGTGTTCAGTCATTTATCACAGCAATAGAGGCAGAAGTTCATCATGGTGACATCACTCCCTAGGAAAGGGAGATCAGAAAATCCTGGTGCCTTCTAATGAAGAAGAGCAAGTCTCCTGCAAAGTAAAGAATGCCAAAGCATTTATGGACTATTCCCTCAGGGAAACAAGCAAGCGCACGTGGATCCCAGTTCTTCCAGAATGGGATAGGAGGGAAGTAATGCATTTAAAGACAAGAGGAAGAGAAGGCAAAGAGGTTTGGAGCAGTCTCTAGTTTTTCATACAGTGGTAATATTTGTGTGCCTCCATGCACACAAAACCATTATTTCTATTCCAGTTTATAGTATTTGTAAAAAATTATAAATTAGCTTACTTTTATTTAACTATTTACTTTTTAACTGCAAGGGAAAATCCTACAGAAAGCAATTGATTAGCCTACACTGAACCTTCTAAGAGTAAACAACAAGTAGCCATTCTTGTTCCCATTTTTTTTTCATCAACTGAAGCGGTGTTAAGAAGTTTTAAGTAGCATTACTACACTCAGCCATTATTTTGATACAAAGGAAGCTCTGCTACCACCATTTTAACAACAAGCAATGAGAAATAGCTGCAAGAAGTAGTTAAGTGCCTTCACCTACTTGTGCTATTCCAGCAATAAAGGCATTAAAGCATGTTGAAACACGCATTTTTTGTGGTGCAATCATGAAGCATCCTTCCTGCTGATCATAACCAAGCAGCACGTACAGATGGCGCTTGACTGTATTGAAAGCTTTAGCACTGCTGATGTCCGACTCGGCACTGCTCTCATCCTTTGCCATGAACTTCATTAGCACAGTAATGAGCTGGTGTACTGTTTGGTGATCAATCCCAGCATCCTCCGGCAGCAGGTCTTTTATTGTGTTATCATTCTCTGGGGAGGGCTGTCCTATTGGTACAAGAGACATTGGTTATCACACACTGGGTAAGACTGTAATACGGTACAGAATACACCAGAACCTTTCTCCAAAGTCCATTGAACAATTTCTGCCCAAATACACATGGTGGTCACCAGACATAAACCTGCATTTCTGAAGGCACTGGTCCTGTTGCCTCAGGCTCAAAAGCACATTAGCACCCCATGTACACTAAACGCCATTTCTCAGCTTTGCTATGTTTAATGAAGCTGCTTATCTTCCCATCCCAGTGCATTTCTGCCAAATTGAGTGTCATTATTCCTTCACATCTATGTGTTAAAGGAGAATCAAATCCCACTGCCACCAAATTCTCATCTGGCTTAGTTTTCAGTCTTTCTTCAGCAAACATTAGCGGACAACAAAGGCAGGAGATAGAGAAAATTCTAACAAGTAACAACGAAAGAATGAATGAAGACTTCCCCTTTTAGCATTGAGTCCATATTTCTCTCAAATAACTTGGGGCAAAATGTAGGCACTATTAAGTTTTTGGATACTATGTATTATGTCAAAAATTTGATGACTTTTTCCCAGAAAAGAAACCTATGACTTGGTTGATAAATACTGAATGGGAACAATCAATCACTAACATTTTGCATGAGAATATGACCATGTGAAAGACGAGCAGCTACTTACAAAGCACAGGGAAGCCTGGGTGCTGGCTACCACTATCCAAGCAAAACAAACACACTGCACTGGGCAAGTATTTCCAGTTACTTTTAAGACCATTTACCATGTCTAGAATTCTCTGGTAATTGCCTTTAGAGTTAGCCTCTTTCATTTCACCCTATATGTAAGGCCTTTTTTAGTCCTTAGCAGTTCCTAAAGTTCTATGTTAGGCTAAGAGTAGAAACTGAATTAATGAAAAGCAGAAGCTACTTCACACATCAGTGTATCAGATTCTTTTTATTAAATAATTCTGAATAAATGCATAGGTAAAGCACAGTAAGTGTATTATTCCAACATGTTCTATTTGAAAACAATAGTTGTTAGATGCTTCTGTAAAAACAAAACGCATTATATATGCATTATACACAAACTAAATCAGAAAAAAGTCAAAAAAATCAAAAACAGGAACAGAAAATATTCTGACAGCATCAAAACAGAGAGATGCTTAAAATTTTTTTATTACATCACACTACAACTGTTAACAATTAAACATTACTAGAATGTATTTGAACGTATTTTCTGATCCGTGGTTAAAAATCCGTTTAATGGGGAATAACTGAGATAAAGCAAGCTGGTATGAAGCTGAATTACAGAACTACCTAGCTGTTTTCATTTCAAGGATGAGTCCTTCCAACTACTGGACACAGTCCTTACTTTTGCAAGAACACCTGAAGTTGAAGTTTACAGGACAGACCCTACAAGCAGTATCAACTCAAAGTATAATCGCAAAATTGTTCCGGCATGTCTGTGTAAGGGTAACTAGCCAGCAACCAATATCCACTTAGTCTGTTAGTTACTTACGTACCCCGCAGACTATATAAATTCATAGTTATGTATTCATAGCAAATGCTACAAATTATTTTAATATTATAATTTACCCACATTCTCAATGTAAGATGCTATTCTGACAAGAAACTCCTTTGCCTGTACAACTGCATTTGTCTTAGGTTCTTCACCAGCAAAACTACAGCATTTGTAATCTTTAAAAAAATATTTTTAAATATTTCAGGTTTTGTTGGTGGGTGAGCAAAGAGGTTTGTTTGCTTGGTTCTTTGATGAGCACAGGAGAGAGTTGGGTTCTACGACAGGTGAAAATGAAAATTAGAGGTGGAAATTTTCAGAATCACCTCTGTTAAGAATAACTTTAAGTAATAGTAATTCTGTTAAGAATGACTGGTCTTATGTTGACAAAAAGAAATAATGGATTTCATATTACATAGTACTTTTTATTCCCAGCAGTTTTCACTGAGATTTTTTATTTACAGACACCTTCCATCAAAATGAAACTTTTGCTGGACCAAGATTTGCAGATGCGTAAAAGAAACAATGCATTCTGATAAGAATCAGAAACACTGTAAGCACCATTTTCAGAAGGACATTAAAATAAGTATATAGAAAATAAACTTAAGCTTTCTGGACATCAACTGAGAAATCATCTTTACATGCTATACACGCTTAAAACTTTCCATGAAATTTTACCAAAAAGACACCATTTTCATAAAGATGATATTAAACTATCTTCTTCAGCCTACTTATTCTCATCTCCATTATATGTTGTGAGATTTTCAGTAAAACAAAAAAGACATAAGATAAAATGAGTCGAAGCAGCAAGGGGATCTAAAATTCAGGTTCTTCAAATAGGTTTCTATAAGTAATTAAACTAAAAAGATTAATTTAATTTACTTAACTTGTTGATCAATATAATTTAGAAGCTCAGTGACAAAATGCTCTACTTTGCCCATATTTCATAATACTAACACTAGTTAACAGACACTTCGCAGAACTTTTCCAAGACCTCAAAATGTGCGTGCAGACATATACAAATGCATGCATGTGCATGCCTACATACAAGGTAGGTGCATATGCACATTCATATCCCTGCCCAGAAAAACCTTGCATCACCAGACACACAGTCTGCTAGTTAATATACAGCCATGATTCCTGAATTCAGACTAGCCTTATGCCCACAGGTTCATCTATTTATTCATGTGTCACTTCTATCAGACCCATTTAATTTCAACTTACCCTAAGGTATATCACAATATCACATAAAACATCAGATCACAATTTTAGCATGCATCATCCCAATGATGATCCCTGTGCCTATCAATTAAACTCTCTAAGTGACTGTCCAGGGTACTGCAGAGGATACATGAAGAAATCATGATCCTGGTGTTAAATCCATACAGAATGCACACTGGATTAAGCGTGTATTTGTACTGTGCAAGGACTACGGTTTTAGATCTAGAAAGAATGAATGAGCACCAGGACTGGCTCATTTGAGTGGTGTGTATAACGCAAATGTTTCTCTACAACAGATGTACAGCCTATGTCTAGGAGTCAGTTCCTTAAATGAATCAGATACGCTCAGTACTGCCAATACAAAGTATCAAATACTATGAGTCAAACTTAAAAAAAAAAATTTACAAAAACTTATTTTAAAAAGAAATAATCAAAACTGGGTCAGAAGAGAGGGACAGTTACTTGTCTCCTAGTTTCCAAAGCATTTGTGATTATTTTGAATCATATTATTGGACTTTTCTTTATATCAGTGGCTACTAGCTACATGCGATTTTTTACATACACATTTTTAGTGGAAACTTAATTTGAAGCTTAGATTAATTACCTGAGCCTGGAAACTGAAGCCTTGAAATACCAAAATACATTTAATAAAATCACAATGGCTAGCAATTCCTACTGTGAGACTGACTCTCTTTAAGTGACAAGTTTCTCTCAGCCTAGTATAGGTGAGTGGTGCCATTAAATGAAGACCAATCACAGAATGACTGAGGTTGGAAGGGACCACTGGAGGTCATCTAGTCCAACCTCCCTGCTCAAGCAGGGTCACCTAGAGCACATTTCTCAGGATTGTGTCTGTACAGTTCTTGAGTATCTCCAGGGAAGGAGACTCCACAGCCTCTCTGGGCAACCTATTCCAGTGCTCAGTCACCCTCACAGTAAAGTTCTTTCTCATGTTCAAGTAGAACTTTCTATGGTTTAGTTTATGACCATTGCCTTTTGTTCTGTCACCACGGAGAACAGTCTGGACCCACCCTCTTGACACCCTCCCTTCAGATACTTACACCCTTTCATCAGTCCTGTCATTCCTCCTTCTTCCCCACCCCAAGTCTTCTCCAGGCTGAACAGGCCCAGCTTCCTCAGCCTTTCCTCACATAAGGAATGCTCCAGACCCTTAATCACTCCAGCCCTTCGCTGGACTTGCTGCAGAAGCTCCATCATTCAGTGACATGTCTGTTCACTGAACCCTTATTTCACTTGTTCCCTCTATGAGCCCGTTACAACCCACACATACATTCTGTATGAAACTTGCTGATCTGCAGCTCTCACTGGGGTAATATGACAGGGCTATATACTGCTTATTCAGAAGCCCTCCTGGTTCATTTCACAGCTTAGTTAGCATTCATGCTGGCAAGGTATTTTCCTTTCTGCTGATCACCCAGCAAGTTGATCTGCTCTAATTCTGAATTGTATCTGTTGGTAATATTCCAAGTCATAGAGAAGGAATGTGAAAAAATCTGAATCAGAGATTTTTCACTCTCAAATGGTCAGTCTATGCAGGATTCAGAACAAGCACTGTCAGTAGTGACAATTACATAGAAATTACTTGGCCCCTGAGCTGGCTATTCTAAAAATGCCTGACAAAAGAGTGACATCTTCACAAAACTTCAGTAAATACAAAATAAGGGACTTAAGACATCTATAAGCATACGGAGGTGACAAGCGTAATTTACAGTACTGACAATCAAAAGCATTCTGTCTCCTGTCTCTAAAACCTGAAGTTGACATCAAACATCAGGCTGAACAGAGGTGACCCATGGAGCCAGCCTACTGAAAAAGTTTAGTTGTTCCTGTGGGCAATGAAACACAGGAGGCTGAGGCACCACTAGCATAGCTGAATGCCTCTGAATAACCTCCTCCCAGCACTGAAGCAGTATTTAGAACTGGGGGCAGGTTTCACTACAGATTGAGAGCAAATCTTCAAATTACAACTTTTGGAACCACGCTGAGATGTGGCTCACCATGCCTTTTAGATTACTTCTATCTTGTGCAAGTTCCTTTCTTGAGTCAACAAGAAAGCCAGTGCCTGCCTTCTCCTGTTTATCAAAATACTCCCCTTTGTCAGACCTACCTGGTGTTTGCTCTGGTGTTCCTCCAAGTGCTGGAGCAGACTGCTCATGTCTGGTCAAGCTCAAAGCTTAAAAAAATAAACCAAAACAAACAAAACAAACAAAAAACCAACCAAACAAACACCACAGAAACAAGAGCAACTCTGTTTAATACGGCAGTACTGACATCTTATACTTCAGAATACATTCACTGCTAGCATATTTATGTTCATTTACTCATACACTGTTGTCAGGCAGCGAGTCTGACATTTGAAACAGGTCACTTGTGTGCCCTACAGATTTCGTGCACCATGTTCTATAACTCTAGTTTTCTCCATCGGTCTGTTTTGCTGGTACATATTAGTACCACACAGAACACCCTATGCAGGACCAGAAAACGGTCAAGAAGGATTAAGAGTCCTCAGATATGGTGATGTTTGTTTTGGAGACATTACCTTTTAACTTAACAGTTCACCAGCACCCAGGTTTGCACATTTTATCAGTTCTTATTATATGGGTAGGAGCAATATGTGAGGTCCAATTTGAATATAAAGACTAATCTGCGTTTCTGAAACTCTCTAAATGAAGATGGGGATTTCTGCTGTTTCTGCTTGGAAAGGTATCTGTTCTGCTCTCCACACAAGCCTATGGTTTTCCAGCACCTTGGTCCTCCTATACAAGCTGGCAGGAAAGATGTGTTGCATGGACATTGTTTTCCTAAAAAAGGAATTCTGAAGACATTCTAAAGTTCATTTGAGGCATTAAAAGTTGTTTTTAATAAGCCTAACATATGCTGCATACTCTGATTAATAATTACAATTAATAAATTAATAACAGGAATTTTTCTGTAAATACTGTATCTATTTTAGACTAAACCACTATGTGTTAGCCACAGATTAAAATCTATCCACAAACTCATCCTGGAGCATTTTGCTCTGGCATTTTAAACAAACACAGCAAAGGCATAATGTTTGTTTATGTTCTCTGTCAAACTCACTAACTTGTCATTATCTAAATAATGCCCAAATCAGAGAGAAACCTGCTGCTATCCCAACTGGATAAATACTGACAATTCTCATATGCACCCAACAATAGGATATGACCCTAAGGGAGAAGATACAGGCATGTCATGAAAACATAAACAGATACTCAACGAATTTTGGTGGTTAAGGTTTCTGGAAGGGAGAGCGCTCTCTTTGACTCCACTGGTCCCTTCACACTGTCCCTCAGGGAACGCACACTCTTCTGACGATTACGTGCGAAACGAGCCCTCTTGATCTTCCACATTGCTGCATCACTGAGGTTGGCGACATTTGTCCGGACAGCAGTGATAGCTTTGCAAATGCAATTGACCAAGTTAGGATTCATTCCACAGCATGGTGAGGCCCTAATGCTGTTAAGTGCCAAATGCAACTGGGCCCCAGGTCCCACTCAAGCCAAGAAAGCTTCACATGGGCTCAAGAGTCCATCTGCAAGGTACTCATCTGCATGCTCTCATTCTGAAATCCATAAAACCCCAAATGGCATAGCTGTTCAAAAACTTATGCTGTTATTCCTTTCTTTAGAGATAGGACAAAAAGAGGTTCTTGAAACCAAAACCTGAATTTGAGCTCTTAGGCTGAATGAGGTGCCCTCTATTTAAAATGCAGAAATCTCGCAAGTATGGATCACGTTCAGTGCACTCAAACCCAAATGTGGCCTCTAGTTTTGCCTCACTGACCTCCTGTCCTGCCTATACCTACCACCCTGAATTTGAACAGTGCCTCCAAAATCTGTGAGTGTGATTATGCTTTTACAGGGGTGTGATGAGCAGTATCACTGCACAGCTTAACAGGGTCATCAATACTTTCCTATATTCATGTCCATAGTGCATTCAAACCCTTTGACTTTAATTATGTAAGTGACTAACGCTGGTGAGCCCATCCCTTTGCAACACTTATGTCTTTGAAAAGGCAAACAGAAAGGTTAAAAACAAACCTGGAAAATACCTTTTGCATCTTTCAAATTTTAAATCACTCCCAAATACTCAGATGTAGGGTCATATGTTTAAGTAAGAATATTTGGGAGTGACCTACATCTCTCTCAGACCCTTGCAGGCAGCTGAAATTCCAGAAGCTGACAAAAGGCAATCAGATTGATTTAGACTCTGCTTACTTGTTGGGAAAGGGAATTCTTTGTTGCAGTCCAGATGAAGCTGTGCTTCCAGAGACAAGGTCTCAAAGCGATTCACAAAGAACTCCCAGCTCAAAGCTGGAATATCTGCTTTTAGAAAATGAAGTAGCAAAAGCTTACTAAGAATCGTGGGCCTGTCCTTGACAACTGTGTCAAACTGGAAATCAAGGCAGAGGCAGAGACCCTAGACAAGAAAAAAAAAAAAGAAGGGATGTGAAAACTTAAAGCATTTTTTTAAAGCAAGCAGAGGTCAAAGCTCCTTTTGTTAATTCTGTTAATTATTATAGGATACAGGTTTAGGATAAAGATTTAGCATTTAGGATAAACGTTTAGGTAAAAGGTTTAGCTCATTTTTCTTGACAAGGCCTTTAAATCAGAATTAATGCTACTGAAAGGCCTAGAGTACAAGTGTTATGAGAAACGGCCAAGGGAACTGAGGTTGTTTAGTGTGAGGAAGTGAAGGCTCAGGGGAGATCTTATCGCTCTCTACAGCTACCCAAAAGGAGGCTGCAGTGAGGTGAGGGTCGGTCTCTTCTCCCAGGTAACAACTGACAGGATGAGAGGTAACAGCTGCAAGCTGCCCTAGGGGAGGTTTAGATTGGATATTAGGAAAGATTCCTTCACAAAAAGAGTTGTCAGGCACTGGAACAGGCTGCCCAGGGAAGTGGAGGAATCACTGTCCCTGGAAGTGTTCAAAAAAACATGTAGACAACGCACTGAGTGACATGGTTTAGTGGTGGACTTGGTAGCCCTGCGGTAATGGTTGGAGTTGTTGATCTTAAAGGTCTTCTCCAACCTAGTTAATCCTATTATACCAATGAAGAAGTAAGGTAATTAAGGAGATAAATGAACATCATATTTAGAATGTACAACGTGCTAAGATTTTGAGGAACACAAAGGTATACATGCAAAGTTCTGCTCTACTGCACATTTGGTACGCAATATCAAAGTATTCTCTTCACACACCCCTGCCTGAGAAAAAGTTCACATGTAGGCAACTGAATCCAACTCTTTATTACAAATTAATGAATCACCAAGCCCAAACAGAGGAAGAAAGATTATGTGGTGAAGTGTATCAGAAGTGCTTTGTGTCAAAATGCTTCTGTACTTTATTTACACTAGAATTTTGGGTGCACTGTCAAGATCTATGTTTAAGAAAACCCACACATTAAATTTACAAATGCCATATACTGGTAACGGCCTCAGTGAATTCAAGTTCTCAGGAAACTGTTTTGAAAAGGCACTATACGGAATAAAGCCAGCAGGTATTAACAGCTTTTTACAGGCAGTAACACTGAACTTTTAAAAACATATATTCATTCTGCTCTCCAGAGAACGAGAACTGGAGTTTTGTACCATCAGAATATTTTTTTCTTCAGTCTGGCTTGTGTGCATAGGCTCTGATCCACTTTCATATCTGCTTAGTTTTAGTCATGAGAATTCTGATTGGCAGGGTCTCTGGCATGCTTAAAATTACATGGCTAAATAAATCTTGAAAAGACAAAGACCATGTTTGCAATACATTTTCTCACTGTCAGCTCAGCAGGGCACCATAAGACTCTTTTTCTTTTTTTTTTTGATTGAAAAATGTCAATAAATTTGAACATCATAAAAAACATTTACAGCAGTTCAAATGCAATAGTAATCTTTTGCAGCCATCAAAATTTTTATAGTTGGACTCAATGATCTTAAAGGTCTTTTCCAACCTAAATAACTCTATGATTCTAAGTTGGGGCTAGGACAGTACCATTTCTCTTGGCTATTCTGCGCATATGTCAATTACCAAGAACCATATGGCTTGCCTAAAGAAATGTCAACAGTGGCCATGATGCTGTACAGCTGAACAGCTTTGAACTTTGGGTGAAAACCCAGATTCCAGTTTGAATGTATTTTTTCCCCATATAATGAACTTACCTGTAAAGCTGGCCTCTTTATAGTGTCAAGTAACAGCCCAGCTCTTGTAGCTACTGCTGGGTTGACATCTTCCACAGCAGTCAGGAAACAGCAGAATGCGTGAGCCAAAGAGTACTTCAGTAAGTGGTTTTTTGTCACAGAGTGAATATCCAAAAATCTGCACAGCACAGCCACCTTCTCCACTGTAGCACCAATGTCCCCAGACAAAGAAAATATGCGTATTAACTCAGGCAGTGGCATCTTTATGTCCTGATAAATATACCTTGCTTCAAAATATGCGCATCTGAGAGAGTACCAACAAAAGTTGGCAAGTGTTGTAACTTTGATTTTGATTATCCAAAATGTCTCATGTTCTCTATTCTACTGCACTGTTGTGCCACTGTTTTGCAGCAGACTATCTCCAAAGCTCCCTAAAGCAGCAAAAAGGTAATAATTTATTATAGGTCTCCTCAGTTACAGGAGACAGCACTCTACCTTTCTAGTGAAGCAACAAAAAGCAAACAGTATACATTTCTCAGGCCTACCTGCTTCAAATCTCATCTTCCAATCTTTGCTGTTGAAATTGCTGTTTATGATTGTCCAGAAAATGTCTGCTCCATGGGGAAGTGAAAGTGCATGGAGAAGAAGGGGGACTGCCAAGGAAGAAAGCTGAGAGAACTCAGACTTCACAACTCCCCATAAGCTGGAAAGACCAAAAGAACAGCTGCTTATAAAAACACCTGACATCCTTTCTTCTAAATATCTACACTGTATTGTTGGTCGGAATGCACTTTTCATGAAAATCTGCACAAGCCATCTCAAGCATTTATGGGAATATCACTGGGTTGCTGGTAGGAGAACAGAGCTACTTCCATTATTTCAAACTACAGCAGTTTTTCTTGAAAATCCAGGTTGAAATATTCCAGATTTTACAAGAGCTGGCCTAATTCAAGGCAAAACTGTCATGGAATATAATCTGTGCTGTGATTCAACAATTTCAGTACAACAAGCTTCAGTACATAAGCTACATGAACTGTCTTGGCACCATGAATCATGTGCATCCACAAATGACTAAGATGTAGGGCATTCACAATTTGCTGGTATTTAGCTTCAGGACAGATTCTCCAGTCTGCTAAAACCCTACAGCTTCAGAAGATGTTCAGTGAAATTGATACAGAGCAGATGTAAGCACTGATGAACACCACAGGCTGATGTTAATTCAGTGAGTTTTCTGCAAACGTTGCTTTCTCCAAAGAGAATCTGAAAACAAAAATTTCAATCCAATTCACCCTGATTCTAAATAAAAAATTTCTTTTACCTCCTAAAAATAAGGTTCAATACTGCTCTCTCAGCTGTAATGCTAAAACCCTATAAATAGTGTGCCTGCCTCTACACCACCCTTTGTTATATTTTGTAGAGTCAGGGAAGATGCTTCAGTCTCAGCCAATGCTATTTCTCAATATGAGAAACTCTGACTCACTTCAAAGAATGGTGCATGACAGAGTAGCAACGATGGACAATGCAAGGTACCCTGGTTTCATATGTAACTTCTTAATTAGCCCGTGCAATGTGCCCTTATACAGTTATTTAACCTTTTCAGACTTCCCTTGCATCCTTTGTTAATTTTCCATACTAAACCTTCAAATTCTTTGATGCCAACAACAAATGTACAGTTGCAGAACCAACAAAGCATGAAGATATTTGTGGTAAAAACCTACCTTGCAATCAGCATGTGATCTTGAATATAGGCAAGGAATTGCGGATGGTCCTTTCTTGCTATATACAGGCATTCCCCATGAAGACACAGGATCTTCAGACAGTTCAGCATATTAAAAAGAATGTCTGGTTCTTCAAACTTTGACATTTCCTGTGTAAGCAGATGTACTATTCTCAACACAATGACACCACAACAAAGAATTAAAGCCAAGCAAACACAAAATCAACGTTACCTGTAATATTGTATATATGAGCTTCAAGGTAACTGGAAGTTGCTGATAACAAAATTTTCTCTCTGTGTCATTCTTTATCACTGTTAAAAATGTAAGTAACATGAAATGGTGTTAAAAGTCTCTCATTTGTGGATTCAGACGAAAACAAAAGAATGCTACAGTGATGAGAAAGAAATGAATTCTAGCCACAGTAACCCTGAAGTCAGTAAAGTTACAACAGTATGGAATTTGGCATGTAATGGTTTTGTTACTTTATATGTCAAAAATGCCAAGATAGCTAATGCTTTTTTGAGAGAGAGTCACAGTTGCTGTCAACAAAAATACAGCCTTCCTATTTAACTAATATATCGAAAGAAATGAGAAAAAAGTGACCATGCACTGTTGGACTTGAAAGACTGATCAGAACCTTGTATTCTATATTGAGTAGAATAAAAAATTCATTTAAAGCCTTCCTGAAATACCCAATCCTCAACCTACCAGCATTTTCTGCTGTCTCTGTGTGATTTCCTGGGTTTTCTCCGTGTTTTGGTGCTGATTTGTCTTCCTCTTCTCCTTCAATTCCTATAATAAACTCAGGCCTAGTATACAGAAGACTATCTTCGAGGTTATCTGTGGGCTCCTTTAAGAATATAATAAGTTAAATTTGTTTCTTGATGTTATCTAAATATATAAGGCCACATCCTACAGTAAAAGTTACATCTGGTGTAGTAAGCTGAGCTCAAACGAGGCAGAAACTGTCTAGTTCCATGGACACTTCTGCATTCAAACCAGATGCATATCTAAAATTCTGCATCAGCAAATGTATACTGACAAGATTATGTTTCAAACGTGAATCACTTAACAGAAACTATAACTATATTGGAGCTGAGGTGGATCCAATCACAGGGCCATGGTTTCATGAAACTCAGCATCCTTGCCTCAGAGGAGTAACAGACAGGAGCAGAGCATGTTCCACCATCTAAGCGTGTAGAGTTACAGGCTTAGATGGAGGAAATACCTTAGTCACTTTTACACTAAAAATGGGACCAGGCTGGAATTACTTCTGCCTGTGGCCAGAAGCTCAAGCTTACAGGTTGGCATTGTGACCTTCATGTTATAAATCACAAGGTAGATCTTAGAAATGGTACCACACCCCAGCACTCAAAAGACTGGACCACTTGCACCTCACCTGGCACCACCAAGGCAATAAGATGAGTGGCAACTGGCATACTCAACTATGGGAAGTTCACCTGAACATGAGTAAGAACTTCACTGTGAGGGTGACTGAGCATTGGAATAGGTTGCTCAGAGAGGCTGTGGAGTCTCTTTCCCTGGAGATATTCAAAAGCCATTTGGACACAGTCCTGAGCAATGTGCTCTCCAGTGACGTAGCTAGAGCAGGGAGGTTGGACTGGATGACCTCCAGTAGCTCCTTCCAACCTTAACCTTTCTGCAATACCTACTATTAGTATATACATTCAAATGGAATTCTGAAACCTTTACACATCAAAAGACATTGCTATGCCCACCAGCGAAAAAAAATTACTAATAAACATCCTGCTACTACCATGCCACAGCAAATAAGAACTCGGAATAAGGGTAACAATGCTGTCTTCTGAACCATCAGATAGCACAGTTATGTAAAACAGACATACAGCTTAAAATAAATTCTTCACACCACAGGTAATGTCTCAATTCCTCTGCAAAGCTACAGAGGCCTTCAACGATAACTACTGATTGGAAAGTACATATCTGTGTCTAATAAAGTTGGATTCTCAACCCGAAGTATATTGTTTGTCAGCAATGCTCAGCATTTTCAACCATCAAGCACCAATTAAGGCTTACTCATTTGAAAACTGACTCACTCAAAATCATTAATCATTTCAAAATATCCACACTTAGCTTTTAAAAGAAGAGGAAAAACACTAAGCATTATAATTTCCCATTTTGTCTAAGACACAGAGTCATAGCAGTGTCCTTTCAAAGTGAAACAGCACTTCAGTGTTGATGGGGGAAGAGTTCATGCTGAATGAATGCTGCCATCTTCCCTTGTGTTCTTTGTATCAATTCAAACTTAGGAAATTTTACAATTCAGTGGCATTTTGCTTTACCCTCCCAAATCCTCCACACCAGAAGATCAGCACAGCTTTGCCCCCTTGCACACAATGTAATAAGAACAATGAAGAAGAGTTTCAGAGCACATAATATAGGCCCTTTCCTACTCTACTTACCACAAGCCTGATTTCTTCTTTTGGAGCAAGTTGTTCCAGCAGCTCAAAACCCAGCTGGTAACAGAGAATGCTGGACTGACACAGACCGCATTCAACTGCTTTTTCATCTTTCTGACACGTGTGAGAACCACCCCAGGGTGCCTGGAACACATTGTTTATGATGGATATTATATCTTTTGAAATGCTGTTCTCTAAGCCCAAAGTGACACCATCATCCTGGAGTTCCATCTGAAACAGAGTGAAAAGAATAATGATCTACTATTTATTTAAGAGCCAGAGCACTAATTATTTTGCCCCTGCTAGTGTTATATTACAGTACTGGGAAGAATTTGAGAAAAACTGTAACTCATGACTTTTAACTGCCACTGGTGTTGAGGCACTAGCTTGAACAGCTAAAGTAGACAGACAATTTCAAGTACAGGACCTCTGAATTCTACCTGGAGACAGTTATCCAAAATACTTGACCTTAGATTCACAATGTACAATGTAATTATCCAAATATTATGCATCTAATCTAAGCCTATCAACAAGCCTCTGCTTCTAGTCTGTTGTAATAAACATATCTCCAAAGACAAGTTTCTTTCAATCATATGAGCTATCTAGCATGACGGTATCTAACCTCTCTTCATTGAACATGAGCCTGTAACTCCTATACAGGCAAAGGCAGATGACAGTTGTATTGGGATTTAAATGTCTTATAGTTCATGACAGTCCCTTAACAGAAAGGGACTAAATACAGGATTAAAGAAAAAAAAGTGACTACAGAACTTCAGTGCCCGTCTTAATGTGGGTGTTATTCTTCTGCAAGTACCTGCTTCAAGATGAGGTCAAACATCAGAATGAAGCAATTAAGATTCATTTCATCATCTTCACAGTCAAAATCAATTGTCTTTCCACTAGGATGTCCAAAGTTCTTGAAAGGGCTGTGAAAAGAAGTACGTACTGGACTCCGAAATGGGCTCTGGAAAGGGCTTGGGAAAGGACTCAGCATGGTGTGCTGAACTCTGCGCCCAGGGTCAGAAGCAATGCTTACCTGAAGACATAAAGAATTAAAATGCCAAAAATTACTGTTATGCATTTAAGTAATCTCATTCTATACAAAACTGCAGAAAATGGCAAGAACTTTGACAGCCTTTCTATTAACTTCTGTGGCTTTTTTACCAAATCTACATGTATCCCTTAATGCCATTAAATGATAAAACATGATAGAAGCACAGGAATCATATTCTGCATAGTTGTATACATTCTTTTAAGTGGCTGACATCAATCATCTTACTCCTACTAAGGAGGAATTTTAACATCATAAATTAAACATAGAATTGGTGCAGGCAGTAAAGCAGCCATAATGACCCAATGACCCACTCCATGATTCAGGGACACAAACCTCAATAATAGGAGGCTAATAAAGGAGGCTACCTCAAGAGAGCAGTATAACTAAGGCTATACCAGGGATTCAAGTATCTGGAAATGAGCTATACACAATGGTAATGAGATGTGCATGTCTGCATTGATTTATGTCCACACCATAGTAGGCCCCCTAAAATGCCTTGAGAACTTCTCAGTATTGCACGAAGATATACAGGTAGATGACACATGAGGTCTACTTTCAGGACAGCTATGATCTGCAAGACCAGAGAGTAAATTTGTCCATTTTTTTTCCTGCTTATTTTAGAAGTAGTCATGGGCTAGGTGTGGGAGTGCTCTCTGGAGAATGACATCATGAAACAAGCAGACCACACATAAAGAAGCATCAACTGCTTAGACAGTAGTTTCTTACATCTAATCTGACCTTTCAAGCACTCTTGTTCCTGCTGTCCTTGAACCAGTTCATCCAAGACTACAGGGAAGTCAGTCACATAAGCCCAAGTACGTGTAGTGCCTACAGACTTGTATACATTTTCTCCCAGACCATAAGCCTTTGACAGACAACTTCAGATCAGTTTTTGCATTTCTTGGATGGGAAAAAATAAGGCAAGGAAACAGAAATAAATTCTGCTTTGTCACCTTCCCAAAACATACCTCGGCCCACCAAATAGAATACAAAAGCTCAGAGTGACCAGTAATCCATACAACTTGCTGTTTATGCTTATTAATAGAAGGTGAAGACAATGAAAATGGTTGGAAAAGATACCAAGAACTCTCCAAACATATCCCAAACAAACCAGTTCACTAAGGAACTGCAGTTCCTATCTGAATTATCTTTACACTGACCATGTGGTAGAGTGGTATAAATTGAAGAAGACACAGAAATTTTCTTCCATTTTCCAAGGTTAGGGTGTTTCTAGCCAAATGCCAATGTCATGTTGAAAGATGACTTTTTAATTCTTCACATGCATTCTATTAGGAAGTCTGTTCTAAGCAAAACAAAAACCAAAACCAAAAACAAACCAACCAGGATAAATAATAGTTACCCTCCGAGCTGCAATGTTTCCCACCAGTTCACTAACTCTGGATTTTCTTTGATTTGCTAACTCTTTTACAGAATTAACTCCATCAGAAAACATGCTGATTAGTAACTGAAGAGGAACAACAATGTCTAGTTCAGATAACACCTGAGGAAAAACAATAAATAAAAAAACATGAATTTCAAGTTTAATCAAAAATGGCCATCTATTTTATAAGCATCTTTATCATCTGATCCTCAATTTCATCAAGTTCAATGCATTTAATTTTGGGATTCAATAAGATCAGCTGAGAGTTTTGATTTCTGTTAGAATCAGGGCAAAAGAGAACTGGCAAAAAAAGGATATTTTCAAGATACTTCCTGGCATCTGCTTGGTGCGCCTTGAGATCAATTGTATGCACAAACACACGGGGATGTGAGGTTGTTGCACAGAAGTATTTCTGTAAACTAAAACTACCAACACTTGGGTGAGTATCTATTTATTGTATTTATTATTACTTAAAAATGAATTCCTGTATTTGTTCTAAGAATCCAGTCAGAATCACCGGTACTAACATAGTGACGGGACGGTTATCTGCAAATCACTGAGGGAGTGTTCATCATCCATTTTGTCACCAACAGTCAGACAAATATGGGCTCATTCGTATTTGTCTTTAACTGTTAGTAGGTCAAGAAAAACCTAAAAAACTCAGACTTCACTTGAAAACTCTGCAAACCTGAAAACTGTGACAGTCATCATGTAAATTGGTCTTTGCAGAGGCTCAGCCTAAATAATCCTCAGCATAAAGAAGTGATACTGAAGAACACTTCAGTGGTGAAGAAGGTCTTATTCTGAGGCGTTATGGAAAATTTCAAACCCTTTTGAATTCGCTGCCCCCAGCTGACATGATTGTCCCTATAGCTTTTGAATATGAACACTGGGTGAATGCTAGCTCTGTGAGCAAATATAGCACAAAAGGACCAGAGCAGCAAACCTTGGTATGTGGAGAGCTGGCTAAATCCAGTTCTTTGCATGTGGGAACAACTAACTACAGCTGCTTCTGGAGTTTGGAATTAATTTTGGAATCTACAGACCAAATTCTGTGGAGACTAAAATCTACTGCTGGAAAAAAGTCAGACAGCTGAATGGTCCTAAAGACACAACTTGCATTCAAAGGCAAAAGGAATTTCCAGGCTTCCATTACATTGCCATGATGGGGTAAGAATATAAAACTTCCTGGGATTTGTCTACCAACCATCCTTATGCTGGGGCTAAGTAACGGGCAGAAAGGTTCCATGATGCTTGGAAAAGTGGCTTCCCCACTCTTCTAAAACCAGGACACACACACCCTTTCCTTTTTCCAGAAAATCATAAGCTGCTTCAGCATGACTTGTGAAGAGAGGACACTTACATGTAGCCAAAGCAATGCTTGCTCTTGCACAGACGATGGATACCCTGTGAATCGACAGCTAATGAAGCCAAACATCTCCTCCATGGAGAATGGGAGAGGGCAAAGTTCAGTGTCAAACATTTTGCTGAAAAGCAGAACAGAAATACATCACTGAGTTACCATGGCATACACTGTGGGAGATATCACACAAAACTGGTAGCAATCTCTCTACCAGAACTGATGATGCTTCTGTAATCTTACTTGCATCCTCGCTCTCCACAGGAGTGGAGCTAGGCTGCTGATACCACTTGTCCTAACTGCACAAGGTCATCTCTGAATTTGGTGATGCACCTAAAGAATTTACCTCATGTATTATGCTCAGTTTCATTTGATAGCAGTATTTTTTCAACATCCAATGTAAAAATTGGAAAATTTCTCCTCTCACCACTCTTTCACTATTCCGTGTTTACACTAAAAAAGTTTACATAAATACCTACAAATATAAATTTATAAGACAGTGTGAAGTTTTATTGTCAAAAGCATACAGTAGAAATGAAACTATGACTCAGACAGCCACCACTCTTGTTCTGGTGTTTTCTTTGCTCAACAGGGGAAGATATTAACTAAATCAATACAAATAATTGCTCTTTCAGTGCTAGCTCTATTAAACCTCACCATTTCTCATGAACAGCTGGCCAGGAGAAGAAAGATGCTTCTTCTACCATGCTGCGGAAAACCATTGAAAATATGCCTTGCTCACACCAAAGAAGCCTGCATGTAGTTGGCTCTTGATACAGATTTGAGGATATCAGGAGCAATAAAAGGAAGCTTCCCCAAAGCTTCAGTGTTTTAGTCTAAACGTGTTATAAAAAATTCAGAAGCATTTACCCATTGCTGTCTACATTTTTGTTGTCACAATCTTATCAGGCTAAAACTCTCAACAACAAACATACGCAGTGACAGAATGGTTCCTACATATGTTTACATACCTCAGCACTTCCCGGAACTCTTTCAGTTGATTATCAGGTACTTCCATCCTTATAGCTTCCAACCACTCTGGCATGATACATTCCCACACTGGCTGGTTTATCACATTGTATGGAATCAAGCAAAGGATTCGATTCAGCCCTTCTTTTAATTGGGTCACAGCACTACACGATTTGTCCCAGTATCCACCAACCTGTGGGCATTTCCAGGAGTCATACTGATGAATGATACTTCTAGTCCCTGTAACTTGCCCAGCACCATAAATTCACTCAGCATGTTGTAGCCAGGAAATTAGGGGGAATTTAGAATTCAGCCATGGGGATTGCATTGGTGTCTTCTTCTCTTAACTGACCCACAGTACACAAAAGTACTGTCCAAGATTTAGATGAAGTTTGCTCACTTCCAGGCCATAATGCAGTATAATCTCTCATTACTTACAGTTCCCAACACAGGACAGATTTGTTTGGTCAAACTTGCACCTTCAGTTACCTGCTCTGGGCAATTTGTTACAGTGCTGGGTCTTTATTTTGAAAAACTTGGTTTACACCAGGTGTTCTTTTGTGCTTGCTTGTTTGGGGTTTTTTCAAAGGAAGGTTTTAAGGGATGGAAGCCAAAAAATATATTTTTAAGTAAATAAGTAACTGGCCTACAGAGATTAATTATTCTAACTGACCTCAGCTCATCTCTGCTGTTCCTGACTAATGGCTGTAGAGATGCCTGCTGTTTTGGCAACAACAACTGGCAATCTCAGCCAACAAACAGTTTTTTCTCCATTCATCACAGCTAATTTCATGGTTGTTTGTCTTCATGTTCTACTGAACCCTTGCACATCTGGCAAGTTGCCAGTCTAGTCTTAAGTATCGCATAATAATAAAACTCAAAAAAAGGGGCTGGACCCAAGACAAGAAAAAGATCCTTAACAGTTTACAGCATGAGGTTCAATTCTTCCTTCTCCCAATAGCCTCAAAGCCCTGGTCTTTACTCTTCAGTTCAAATAATCAATGCTTCCATCCACCTAGATGCACCTCCTAGAGCCAGGTGCATCTTGAGAGCAATGATGGTATAGAGTATGACACATACACATACTGGTCTGCACACATACAGCAAATCCCATATATTAGGTCATGAAAGATCCATGGATCCTTACCTGATGATGTAACATACCACATTAAGTCTTTACTGCCCTTCCTTGTCTAGTCACTTAATTTTAGGAAACAAAACTAACATGTCCTCTGGACATCTGACATAAGAGGGTCAAAAAAATCAAAGTCTTAGAAAAGCACACGTGGTGTACTTGGCAGTGATAAATGTGGAAGAAGACTTAACTCCCTCACAACTATGAAGTTCCTATGTTCATGATGATGTTTCATTTTCTGTAGAGGAACACTCACATGCCTGACTTTACTACCCAGGTTAAGTGACGAGTTCTACTTCACGTTTAATGGACAGAAAGAAGGACTCATTCCAGAAGTGACTGCAGCAATGGTCTCACCTAGGCACCCTGAATGACCTTCCAGATAAAACTTTTTCTCTCCATCAGTAATAAGGCGAACCATGGCAGACTAGTCTCCTCACCAAGACATTATTTAGGTATCTGAAGGTATCTACAGGTATCTCTAGGGTACCAGTATGCCTAGAGTTTCTTTCAATTAAAACTGTAATTTCATAAACCTTAATTCACAGATGCAGAGATAAAAGTATGCAAAGAACAGAGAAACACTAGTAAAGCAGACTAGTAAAGGACAGGTTTATATCTGAGAGCAGACAAATGATACCTTTTACTAAAGAAAAGCTTGGGCACTTCAATGGCGTATTGGAAATGTGTAGTTGTATGGTGTCTTTCAATACCTATAATATTCTTCCAACCTGTCTTCACATTACCGTAAATAATTCTCAAGCTCTTAACACAGTAAAACTAGAAAAGCTATGAACAGGAAAAATTCCTGAACTCTGCTGCTCCCTCAACCACTGAGATTCCTTTTGCCTTGACAGAGCTGCGGGAGAAACAGTCTTTACACTTGAGACTTTAATCACTTGTGTCAAAGGAACATTCAGATAAATTATTCTTACCCTGGCAAACTCCATTGGTTTAGGAAGAAGGCACATAACCATGACATCAAACCGGACATCACAAACAGTCTTCAACCACTTAGTAACAAACTGGGGTTTGAGCTTTTCAACCAGGCTACCAACTTCATCATCCATCATGTAAGCTGTAGAGTGAAACCACTGGAAAACCATGCTAACCAGCCTTGCTAAACTCTCTGTGGGTGTATTCTCACTGGGAGTGCAAAGGCTCACCTGGAAGACAGAAATACAAATCCAGTTTCATTTCTAGAATTAAAGGTACCAAATTGTTTGTGTGCTGTACTTTGCCTATTCTCAGAGATACAAGGATGCAGATTAGATAGAAGACAAACGAGCTGAGCAGTTTTAAGTAGAGTCTGGCACAGGACAATTGGCAAAACACTTCCAAACCAGAAAACAGCAATAGAGGAAGAAAAAAGCAAGCACTGAACTCTTTGTTTCTTAGTTTCGACACTGAACGTATCAATACAGAATGCTTTGACAAACTGAAACATATTGGTTTGAACTTTAGAATTCCTTTTCATTTTAAAAGTTAATGTAAAGGCTGGTAAAGTACATGATACATATACATATGTATATATAGAGGCACTTGTAGGCAGAAGACGATGGCACACAGAAAGTCAATTAAAAAAAAAAACCTCAGAGTGAATAATTCTGTTATACTGAGATTGTTATGGCTTGGAGGCAGTCAGCGACTCCACCCGAACTTGTTCTGAAATCTTGAAGTGTGACAGCTTCACAGAACTTCTTCCAGGGGTGTGGTGCAGGGAGGAGAGAAAAAAATTGAGGCTTCAGAAAGAAAAGGGAAGGAAAGCAAGAGGAGCAAGAATTTCTCACCAAGAACCAGATTCCAAACTGGCTCAGGAGGCGTTGATCATGCTTGTCATCATCTTTATTATCAAAGTCTGTGTTGTCCAGGGAGTGATGGGAAGAGGAGAGGCCCATCTGTCTCCTGCGGTTGAGTTCATGCTCCCTCTGCTCAGCATGAAACTCTGCTTCCTTCAGCAAGCTGCAAAACAAGCTTGTGGTTAGTGAATGCAGCTTTCCTGCCCTGGATAGTTATCTGATCAGGAATAACCAGAGGTTAAGGCATCAGATGTCATCATTTTCCTGACAACAGTAATAATGTAACATCAAATTCTAAGAATCAAGGCTGACTTCTTCCATGAGAACAACACTCACTCCTGCTAAAGCAGCACGAGTTCAGCATCCCTGCTCTGAATTCATCCTGGTGAAACTAGAACTAACTAGAAGTAATTTGTACAAGATCAGCAGGCAACATTTACATGAAAGCCTGATCCTGCTTTACATGTTGATGCCTCACAAGCTGCTGTATTACCTGATCACGGCTTCCACAGTACACACAAGCTCCTCTGCCCCACACTCGCGGGTATTGATAGGGGGCGGTGAGGTCTGATAAAGATGGGTTTCTGCAGCTGCCCCAACTTCACTGCTATGATGATTTGAGTGGCATCTTTTGCAATAGCGCACTGGCCTGTTGCCATGGCGGCCACAGCAGCCCGCTGAGAAGCATGTGACAACAGCTCTCCTGACATGTGAACTACAGTTCTGGAAAACACAAAAGAATTTATCAGGCCACAGGTATCAGGAACTGAAAACAGGGATGAGTCAGCACTGGGGAACTGGCTCAAATGTGGGTCAACTCCAAAATCACTATAAAGAAGCACGCTGCTTACAAACTCCTGATGCTACGTGTCACTGAACTTCCAGAAAGATGAGCTCAGCCCCAAATGCTGACCTGGACTTCAGTGTCATGACTTCTCTTCTTTTAGAGCAGACCAAACCAACATTTAAGTCATCAACCTCAACTTTCTGGCTTGGAACAATCTTTAAAATTTAAAGTATTCTCTTACCCCCTTCTTACACCTCAGAATGCCTTCTTACATTATGTTAAGAAACAGGCAGACCTTTAGGAATGCAGTTAACAGTGCCACATCCATTTACGCTACGTAAGGATCTAACTTATCATCCAAGGATGATAATCCAAGCCTCCAAAATATGCACTACCCTTATTTTTGACACATGATAATCCAGCCCAACATAAAAGCCTTCTTTATCACATAAGATCTAGAATATGTTATTAAAACATACTAGCTGGTACGTATGGCAAGCAGATTCTTTTTGTCAGCAATCTTTTTAGACCCAAGCACCAAAGACTTTGAGTCTGTATTTTATAAAAAAACATAGTTTACAGTAAGATTTTTGTCCAATTTAGGAGCAATCCAAGAATTCAAGGAGATGAGAAAATATAAACACTTAGATTTTAAATTAATCTCTTGATCTATCCTCTTTATAACCGGAGTTACACAATAAAAACCAAGCTGAACTGCATAATTGAATTGCTTTACCAATTGCCACTTCAACAAAAGCCTACAACGTAAAGCAAACAGCAGTTTTAACAAAAAGAAACCTTGCTGCTGAATTATTCCCATCCACCAACAAATGCATTCATGGATCAATTGTGAAAATCTGGAATGGCACAAAAAAGAATGCACCACATAGTAATGGAATGACACTACACACAACATCAAATCATGCCCCATCACACAAATGACAGAATCTTACCTTCTTCTGACATATAGCAGAAATTTCAGCTGTAAGGGGAAGGCATACAAAACATCAACACAGAATGACGATCCCTCCATTTTACCATGGCAGCCATAGGATAATGGAATTGCTGCAAGGAAGTCTTTGAGGCTCAAGTTGTGCTTCCAAATATTATTGAAACCTCTGAGCTTGTTGGACTGTGTGAGGTAGGACACTGTATACTTAGGCCTACTTGCTATTTCTACACTGAAATTTAAAAACAGCCTTGGTGCATTAAGTGTGGTGTGCTCTGCACCACAACAAGCTTCTGCCTATGATTCTGCCTCACAACCAGGCACAATACTGTGGCACAATTGTTAAGAGACATGGCTCAGATGTGCCCACGCTTCCTGTGAAGGCTCTCAGGAGGAAAGATTGGTGAATATGGATGAACAATGTAGAAGCAGCCACTATGTCTGTGGCCTGTAACTCCACAGTAAAATGTTTGCAGATTCAACCTTTAAGCAGTAGTTATTCAGTCTGTTGCCCTGGCAACACCTGATTTGATAAATATAAGTGGCTGAATAAAAAGAAGCATTTTCTTTAAGTAAATAAAACATTCTCAATATGGATAAGATTTCAACTAAAAGGAGACAGCAAAAAAAAAAATCTCCACTGCTTAAGAAAAGTATCTTTGTTCTGTCCTTAGAAGAATTATCTTAGAAAATACGTGACTGTCCTTGTAAACCCAGGAAACTTTGATTTGTCTGTCAAGAGGCTTTGTCTTTATTAATATACCACACTCTCTCACTGGCCAAAGGACAACAACCAGATCAATGACTGGATCATTGAAAAATATCTTGTGTCCTTTTCTGATACCCTTTACAGCCTTCTGCTCATAGAATACATTTTCAGAAGCTTTAAGAGTTTTTGAATCACTCAGGTTCCTGGAAGAACTCACCCCTTTCTTTGAACATCAGTGTGGACACAAATACTTTTTAAAAATTTGTTCCCAAATATGGATGCTTCAAAATTTGACAATCTGTTCAATTGCTTTTAACATAAAGACTTGCATGCTACTTTAGATAGAGAATTATTCAGTTTTTCAGAGTACTTAAGGACATAAGCAGTATTAAGTACAAGCTAGTTTAAAGCACAAGTACTTTAAAAATCTAAAAAAATCCCTTAGAATAGAACGTAGCATTTCAAGTAATACAGTATGCAGGAATACCAGTAAGCATGCAGTTGTACAATTATGATTAGATTGTACCTACCCTTAAAAACACCTCTTACCTTGTGGTAGAAGAACATCAATCAACCATTCACTGTGATCCCTACAAAAATCAGATATCTAATTAGCTTTCCATTTTTTATTTATATATGCTTTCATTTTTGCACAAAAGAAATTTATCTAAACTAATGTGGTAGGACTGACATTATTTTGAAGCTGCTTTTTTACAAATGTAGTTTTATAAACTGCAGGCTGCTTTATATTACCTCTCTTTATTGTGCCTATCTTATTACAAAGGCCCACTTCACTGACGTTGATCCACCAAGTTCAAGGCTTTAAAAAATTACTTTCAAGGCATAAATTTATCAAACTAAAATAGCATGTGCTCGTAAAGTCTGATGGCTAAGAAATGACAGTGAAGAATAACACATGAAAATAGAAAGTAAAATGTACCAGTATCATTTTCTGTGAGTTCTCTTAGAAGCTATGCTTCTACCAAATTAAATTACTTTCTTTCTGCAGCTTTAAATCAATGCCGACTTAAAAATCTAAGGTGAGATGTAATTGCTTTTCCTACAGCTGGCGTGATATAAAGGCATCAAACTGGGGACAAAAAAAACCCATGTAGTTTCTGAACTATCTGTAATCTTGTCCATTTGAACTCATGACTGCAACTTCCCATAAGTCTTAGTAGCTCTTCTAACATAATGCAAATCAAATTAGCATTTTTTAATTAAAAAAGGAATGTGAGTTTAATTCATCTCAGGCTGGACAAGCCTAGACCAATTTCAATTCCTTACTCTGTTGCTTCACAATATACCCTAGAGAATAATCTGAAATACAGGTAACAGAAAAGTTACAAAGTTTCAGTGAAAGAATGTTCATTGTAACATCATGCTTTTAGTGACAACTAAAGGATGAGGGCACAGTATGTTTCATAAGCAAAAGCTTGTATATTAGTGAGGTTCCCATATCATAGCCAATGCATCCCACAGTATCCACTCCTTCAGATATCTTAACTTTAAAACTTATTGCTGCTAACTAGATGCAAATGCTGATCATGTAGGGTAAATTTCCGCACTCCTTATTCATACTGAGTGGCAGTGTGCTCCACGTATTTCAACAGGATTATCTATGTAGACTATATGCTAATCATAGTGAAATAAAGTCTAATTCCAAAGTTCTCAACTCTGGAGTCCAAATTACTTGATCATTTTCCAGCTCTTAATTTACCTACCCTGCAATTCTCTGGCTGCATTCTTCACAAAGGTATAGGGGAGGTGGCTTATCACCCAAAGCCACAGACAAGGACGGATCAATGCACATCTGAAACATACAGAAAAGAAAGAATTATAACATCTTGTTATTGAAGCTTGCTGAAAACATTCAACACATGCTAGGACAAACAATACAACAGTTTTGATGTGTTGAGAACATTTAGTATTCTCAAAGATGGCACTCAGGACCTGGCAGTACAGGATCTCAAATCATTTCTAACAAAGAGAGGGATGTAACACATTGAGAGCATAGAGGAAGAGAACAGCACATATTTCAATATCAGTATTATCACTCTGAAAGACAATTATATTTTGTTATACATTTACATTGCATAGTCATGACAAACTTGCACTTTTTTTCTCTTTTTCCAAAGAGACAGTCACTTAAAGAATCTGTTGCTTATGACAAGGTAATGTAAGTCTATTTTTCTCTCTCAGTAACACCTCTTTCAGCAAAATCTAATTTTCAGCCATCATATTTGTTAACTACACAGCTTAATTCCACTGACAGAATGAAGACTATGGACCTACAGTTCTCTTGGCTTTTACCCTCCCACGTTAGCCAGTTACAGAAAACAGTTACAGCTGGCAGCCACCAGTTTGTTTCGTACTTTTTAAGGAAAAGCCAAGAATTAGCATCCATAGACAATATCTTAACCACTTAAAAGTATTTTTCTCCACTCCAGTGCAAAATTTTACTTATAGAGACAAATGCCTCTTCAAATGTTTCTCATTTTTGTAACCAAATTTACATTCATCTATCCAAGAAACAAGAGGCAGCACCCGTCAAAGTTAAGCTAAGAGACCATTGAAAAATATTCAGGTATTTCATCTGCAAAGCTTGGAACTGTAAATTTCATTGATATTTTGCTCTACTCAGTGATTAGTCTGAATTTAATGATCACTACAGCATGAAGGAACACGTTCCAGCTTTTTTTGCCTATGAAAAGGGATTGTGGGGAATGACTGGAGTGGGTGGGAAAGTGGTCCCTTGCAGGACATCTGAGATAGGTGTCACCATTATGCCCTGTTAGTGGCTTGTGGAAAAGGCTTACTGAAGAACAGTTCAACTAACCTAATTATATTAGTATATGAATTGATGCCAGGAGATCTGGTTTTATCTACTCAAAACAAATCTAATTAATCTGTACACCTAACTGAAGTATGCTCTGGACTTGGCATGTTGTTCTTGCCTCTGCTATCAAATCCCAGTCAAGCCATTTTATTTTGCTACCCTGTGTATAAACAGGAAAGATAACATGTACCTCCTTCAAAGAAGGGTGAATAAGAGGCAAACCAAGATTTGTTATTTACTTAGGACACATTCCAAGCAAAAGATCAGAGTAGGTGCATCATTGTATGACCTCACTCAAGATACTAAGGTGACCATGTACTCACTTAACTGACACGTTTCCTGTACATAGTAATATTTGTGCACATAATTACACACACAGGTGTTCAGGATAATATTTACATGGATTAGCCAGAAGCTGGCTTACAATTTTTTAAAGTATTCTGCAACCATGCTCAAGTTTATTATAACAAGAATTGGCTCACAATAGTTGGAAGAAACATCCCACTTTGCTTTAAGCAGCCAAAGAACATGTTCATAAAGTTCTGGCCTCCTAGGTCTCAACAGGCTTTACTATTCCCTTAGCTCCTGCTCTTGGTCACCTGTACACAACCAGAGCATATGGCTGGGATCAAAGTGCAACCTCCTATCCTCAAGATAGTGGGTTTGACCCCTGAAGAGATAGCAGTACCTTCACAGCTGGTTTGTTAATTGCATTATGGCACTCAATGTGTTGGCAATGAATAGGATTCCAGGCTGCAAAACCAAAACACAGCTGATTAATATATAGAGAAAATATATTTATATTCTTTGTGTCTAGTAGTATCAACTGAGAACAAAGATACTTAATACTAAGTACTATACAAATACAAGAGAAGATATAGCCATTACTCAGAAAGCCTAATAATAAACAACCTAGAGTATACGTATCTACTGACTTGTTTGGGGTATAATCATGATATGAACCATGAACTCCACAAAGAAATGGAAAAAGTAAGATGCAGACACCCCTGTTGTAGACCCTTCCTGATCTCCTTGACAACCTGAATTAATTAATTATCCTTTCACTCCAGGAGCAGGATGGGAAGAGTAGCTGAGTAAATTCAGTAACATTCCAGTCAAAATGAAAACCAGCTACGATAAAGGAAAACTATCCAGCCACAGAGGGAGCCTGAGCTTTATAATAACAAGAAACAACAAAGGTATGTTCAGGTGGCATCACTTAGATGCTATATGAGATGTCCCCAGGTCAAAATGCCAAGCAACTGCAGATAATTTATCCATTCTGGGATAAATTATCAGAAAATTTATATATAGGAAAATTATTCCAGTCTACCCAGTACTAGGCTAGTAACAATTCAGGTGGAATACCATGCTTAGTTTACAGGCCTGCTTGCACGAAAGAAGCGATGCAGCCCAGTACAAGAAAAATGATTTTAAAAGAAATTTAAAAAATTAAAAAAAAAAAAAAAATCAAGAAAATGTATAGACCCTTCAAGTAGAACAGATCAGACAAACATGTACCAGGAACATTCAGATATACTTGAGTTACTCTTCGCGATCATGTAAAGACTATTCCAATCCTTCATTTTTATTATTTAAAATGACACATTCTGGTCCACAAATTTTTAAAGAGAACAAAACATATCCCATATGACAGAGATTATTTGAAACATGCTGAGACAGGCAAAGAGGAAAAGCAAGTTATCATAGAAGCCCAATCCCCTCAATATCACTGGAGAGTCTAGTAGAAAGAGGACTCTACTGCTCGCCTACTCAGCTCCAGCTGCACTGATGCCTTTGTCTCTTATTTTCACACTATAATCAATCTTGAGAACTCATCCATTATACTGACTGCACCTGGTCTTTTTTGACAGTAACACCTAGATAAGGAGCCTTAGCAACAGCAGCAGTAATAGCTGCTGGCACAACAAAGGCAACCAAAGCAATTGAAACGAACACAAGCCAGAACCCTTGTGAGGCCAGGGCAGCAGTTTCACAGCCCATTTGGAACACTGTATTTATTTATTCTCCTGTTCTGGTTTAGCTACTATCAGTAGTAACATGTTTACTAATCATGATCACAGTTTTTATATGTCATAACATCTCTTGAAATTACAGAGAAATAGATATTGTATACACTTATGGAAAGTACTAACTAAAAAAGTACCAATACACTGTAGAACTGTAAATGTGTGAAACTGACACACTTCTCATCACTTCCTTTATATTCATTTTGGCCTACACAAAACAGTTGCACTGACCTGTGTACTGCAGTCCTCTGTACTCACTGATTGCCCCAGGAGGTTTTAAATTGGGCCAATAGTGAAATAACATTTGTACTGCTGGAGGTTTAACTTGAGACGGTCCGTAAGCTATAACGTATAACAAATCCTACAGAAAGACACATACAACTTTATTTTGCAAGGTAACAAAATGTAGTTCAATGCATACTGTGTCCAAAGATACTCAAACACACAAAATACACACATCTGATATTCTACCAAACATCCTTTGTATGCTCTTACAAGTAGACCAGATGACTAACTTCAACAATATGTTCACAATTGGCTTCAGTGTTGGCTACCACCCACCCTGCATAGTGTACTGTAATACAGAGCAAATGAAGCCCCTGTGTAGCCATGGAGCAAAGAGATGTGATAGAGCTAAATAAAGATCCAGATCAGATTCAGGCTAAGACAACACTTCACAAACAATCCTTGTAAAAGTTCAGTCCCACACGAACTGAGCGGTCATTATTAAAATTTCTGCTAATTGGAGGCACAACCACATGGTATTCAGGAAATAGAGCTCTGTTCTACAAAACATGGAGCTGCTTCTGTAAACTAAAAATCAGAGGGACCTTCCCCTCCATAATCTAGAAGGAGGATTGGGTAAAAAGATAATTTATAACTTCTTGGCACACAGTCAGTTCAATTTTCAAGCCATCTGGTTTTCATTACTATCCAAATACAGTTATTTCCACAAAGTATACATGATCATAAACTTACTTTCCACACTTCTTGCTTATATTTCATGAGGCATTCCAATAACTGGCAGTGATACACTGAGAGAGAAAAGACAGTATAGACTGAAATGGAAAATGAAGTTACAGAAGTGATATAATTTGCTGATTGGCTTTGTTTTGTCCATCCAAAACTCTATACCTCATTTAATTATTTTTTTAATTTTTAAAGGTTTTGGTGAAGAGAGTCATCACAAAATATCAGAAATTAAATATTCATAACTTGTTTCTGCCAAGGAATGCAGTAAGATAATGAGCATTATCAGCACACAGCTTTTTGCACAGCAATAGAGATCTTTTTTTCCAACACATCTAGCTTAAGAATACCTGCTAAATCACTTAAACTTTGTCCCTCTGGCACAATGTAAAAGTAACATAACAGAATGATACATGACAATGTATCTTGTCTTGTATACCAAATTCATTATAGCTCTGTTGAGCCTGTAGCCAGCATTACCAGTCTTCTTTTAAAAAACAGTATCAGTTGTGAACTGGGTGGGAAATTAATCATGGTATAAGACAATCTGTTACTATGAATTTCTGTAGTCACAGTTAGTGGGGATTTCTCTCCAACACTGATGTTATATATCATAGAATGTTTTGGGTTGGAAGGGACCTTAAAGATCATCTAGTTCCAACCCTCTTGCCATGGGTAGGGACACCTTCTACCAGACCAGTGGAACTTTCCAACTAACTTTCCCAGCTTTGCTCAAAGCCCTGTCCAACCTGGCCTTGAACACTGCCAGGGATGGGGCAGCCACAGCTTATCTGGACAACCTGTGTCAGCGCCTTATCACCCTCACAGGGAAGAACCTTTTTCCTAACGGCTAATCTGAATCCACACTCTTTCAATTTAAAGCCATTCCCCCTTGTCATCACTACACAAGAAGTCCCTCTCCAGCTGAAGCTGCTCTAAGGTTTTGTGGAGCCTTCTCTTCTCCAGGCTGAACAAGCCCAGTTCTCTCAGCCTGTCCTCATAGAAGAGGTGCTCCAGCCCTCCAAGAATCTTCATGGCCTCCTCTGGACTTGCTCCAACAAATATCAACCCTATTTCCTGATGTCAAGCAATAGTACGCCAGAATCTCCAATTCTGGACCAAATTCTGTTTCTTCATCACAATGAGATCTCTTATCTATATAATGATGCTCTGAAATTCTGGTTTTGACAAAAATCACTTATTTTTCATTCTATGTTGCATGGTGAGGCAGATTTTTCTCATCAGCTGAACTTTTCTGATTGCATTTCATGACTCATGGTTTTAGAGAGAATGATGCACATTTACACATACCCGGGTTTGATGTGTACTGCATTGCAATCATTAGCATTGATGATGCAGACAGATTGACATGTGCTGGAACACCTTCTCTTTTTGAGGATCCCACTTAACAGAAAAGAAGAAAAATGTATAACAAGGAAAATTAGGCAAGAATAACATAAAACTGATTCCAACAGATGCAAATAAAAATTCCTAAGGTACCATGTCATTAAAAAAAACCCAAACACAATCCTAGATTGGAGGGGTGAAACATTTTTTCTACTGGAAGAGAAAGAAGACTAAGAATACGGTGTTGCTTCACAGAACATACCACCTTGTGACCTTCTCAGGCCCTCTCCTCTGGAGCTCACAGACTAGTCAAAATAAAGCCACTTGTATAGTCAAGTGCACCTAGGGTTTCAATTGTAGGAAAGGTGAGGAGGAGGTGGAAGCTAAAGTAACAAGATAAACGGAAAGCCTTCTGTTGAGGCATACTGATAAAGGGTTGGGGCTGGTGGTAGCTGCTGGCTGTTGTATGGTACAGATTACTTCTTAGGCAGCACATGGTATGAATTCAAGTTATAGCTACATACCAGAAAAACTAGACCCCCTTATTATGTGAACTGTGCCAAGACAATAATAAGTACTGGTATTGAAATGCAGCTAAGCTGTAACTTTGATCTCACACATAAAGTGTCTAGAGTTTCTTCTGGTCTCCTGTGTAGCAGTTACTACCAAATGGTGTACTTGGAAAGATGCTGCAGTGTAGGTGTTTATTTGCTGAACTATAACATGGCAATATGGCTTTGAAGGCAACCTCCTACACAGAGATGTGGCATGTATCTTCCCATCCATACTCACAGAACTTTCCCAAGCCTGGCTGCCAGGACCCAAATACCAAGCATCTGGAATAGCAGCACAGAACTGTAGCTACCAGTTCAGTGAGATGCTTTCATCCCTCCTATCTGGCTCTCCAGCTGCTTACACAATCTCTTACATCCTCCCTTTCAGTTTGATTCAGAGCTGAACATGATGAGAAGGAAAAGTTCTGCACTCATGTTGTAAAGGGGAGTATCACTCCTGGTGAGGAAAGACTAGGATATCAATTCAAAGAGCACTCTACTGGAAAAGAAAGGAAGGGGAAATGGAGAATTTCTCTCTTCTATCCTGTACTTCTTCACATGACCCAACATTACTCTGGCTGTCCTTGCTGCACTTCATTCATTCTTTTTTGAATCTCATCCACAACATAAGACTCCCCAGATTTTTCCAGCAAAGTCTACTTGTATGGATTTAAATTGCAAAATACTCATCACCTCTAACTTGATAATTAAAATGTGGCCATCAACAGACAAGTAGGGCATGGTACTAGAAACCAAATTTAAGAAGCAGCAGACTGGTTTTATACAGAGATCCAACCAAAAATGTTGAAGGAAAAAGGCAGCACGACAAAGGTTGTTCCCATGATGTATTTACATGGATGCAATCTTTGCCAAGGGCAGTTGAGGAGTAGTATCTACTTAAATAAACCAAGGATTTGCTCAACCAGTTGTTTTGAAGAACACTTTTACAGTTCCGAAGACAGACAGAACAGGGTAAGTCACCTACATCTGCTGGTTTTTAAAAGATAACAGTGATGGAAAAATAAGCAGTTAAATTCTATTCTTAACCCAAAGAGAACCTAATGCACAGAGGTATGAAATATTTCTTAGTAATTTTAATTTGCATACTGTTATTAGACCTGCCAAAGGTAACAAACAAAACATCACTGCAATGTTTTACAATAGTCTTACAAGGGACTATTTACGTAGGGAAACTGATGTACACAAGAGTAAAGGAATTACTGCAAGATCACTGACTGGTAGAGCCAAAAAACATAGGTGATAAATTTCCATAAAATCTTAATCTCAGAACACTAGACCATGCTTCATTCCATGTTCTAAGCATCCTATACATGCTTAAATGACATCAGTGTTAATCTCTGTACAAAAGTTATTCACGTATTTCCATGAAGGTCTGGAATACAGATAAGGAGAAAACATTCTCACAGAATCATGGGATGGTTGCTGTTAGAAAGAAACTCTGGAGATTGTATTATTCCAACCCCTCTGCTCAAAGAAAGTCAACAAGAGCAGGTACTCAAGACCATTTGTGTTTTGAGCATCTGCTAGGATGGAGAATCTGCAACCTCTCTGGCAAACTCTTCCAGTGTTTCATCATCCAGAGTAAAAAGCTTGTTGGTTAAAAGTGACTTTTAATATTGATCCTAATGCTTACATCTGCTGAACATGGCGAAGTGTCTGGCTGCTACTGAAAACTTATCAAGCCTTTTTATCTTCCTGTTACTTTTATCTGTACACACACAAGCATTCAGAACACACCTCAGGATTCACATTGTGCAGGGATTATGAAATTACAGAACCATGTGACACCCTCAAGGGGGGAGAAGAAAAAAAAAAGGAAAAAAAGGCAGGCACTGACAGATTCAGTCTTAACACTTATGGATAGGAGACATTACAGGCACAACTATTTAATACAGAACTCAAAGAAAAAATGCCAAGAAGAGAGGGAGAAAGAAGAATCAGAAATCCATCACAGCACCATCACATTGAGAAGAGTCACTATTTTACATCCAGATATAGTCCAGATCATAGGATCATAGAATCATAGAACAGTTTGGGTCAGAAGGGTCCTTAAAATCATCTAATTTCCAGCCCCTCTGCCATGAGGCAGGGAAACCTTTCAGTAGGCAAGGTTGCTAACCTGGCTGTGAATGCAGATGCAAAAATTATATATGTTTCTATTACAGCTATCATTTCATGAACAGTTTGCCCACTGATTCTGTATTAAGAACTCCTACTGCTTGCACCGAAAGTTCTATGAGTCTGAAAAACAGCGTATTTCTTACATAAGCTAAACTTTAACCTTTAAGTCAAGCAAGAATTCACACAGTAACATAGCATAATAGATCAATATTATAGAATTATTTCCCACATGGAATTATTTTATATATATGCATACATACAACAGATTGATGTCCCATTATAATTCTATGACAGATGAAACATTTACGCCTACAGACTGATAGCAATGCAGCATGTTTTCTCAGACATAACAATACTAGAATGAGTTCTACTTACATATAGCCATAGGCAGAAAAGATGTGCTGAGGTACTCTATAATATCCTTGTGCAGAAATGGAGGAAAGGTAGCTAGTGTTGAAATCATTGTATAAGGTAAAGTACTCAAAATATCATCATTGAGAAAAGGAAGTAAGCACGTAGTAGTGTAAAAAATTGACTGCCCAAGATCTGTTGAATAAAATGACATAAATACAGAATCATTACAGTAGAAAAGTAATTATAACAGTGTTCTTTTCAGCTTACAAAACTATAGAAAAATTTAATTTTAACTCAAGTTTTCCCCTCAAAGTAATTAGAGAAGCTAATCACTATAGACAAGAGACTTCACCCACCATTTTTAAGCCCCTCCTAGAACGGAGGGAAACAGCTGTTCAATGCTGAGAGGAGTAAATGGAATATTAATACTACAGCTAGTAAACTAATTGATTAAAATCAATGTTGACTTTAATCACATACTGATTAACATACAATGGTCTGCATTTAAGCAGAGGCATTAGAGTCAGAATTTGATGTGTACTTTGGTACTGAAAGGCCTGCTTTTGCAAAAAAACATTCTAGTCTTTATCAGTTATAGACAAATATGATTTTTATCTTAATTACGCTCAGGAGAGCTGCAAAGTACCCTTCACAGAGAGACTACAGGAAGCGTCCCTGTATGTTTCAAACAGCATGTAATTAAACTATGAATCTTGTTTTCCTGGCAAGCCACTGAGGCCAAAAATGGCCAAAGCTTAAAAGGAAAGAAATACTTACCAAGAATTTACATAATTATTCTAACTAATTATACCGTAACTCTTTGGAAGGAATACTTAAGACTAGGAGTGACATTTCAAGATCCACAGGGAAGGGATAGGTTCTTGTTTATCTGAGCACTGTGGAATCTATATGCTCTTCCAAATGAGGAGTTGATCTGGGGCCAACAGCCCACTGAGAAAGGTTACAGCACTTACTGCACCCCAAGTCTGAATCTGTAGGATGATCCTAATACAACAGAAGGCCTTTCCCTTGCACGAGAGGAAGTCCTTTTGCAACTTTGTGTTGTGGTTTAACCTTAAGTATGTCACACAGACCTTCAGCCTCATCTGTGCAACTAGTATGATTCAAAACTGGCCCTGTAGTGCTCAGAGATCTGTAGCTGTAAATACCATGAGTCACAGTAAGAATTAAAATTAGCACTGCATTCCGGTGGTTCTGGCCCTGTCCAGACCCTTAATGCTAAGAAGGGCTGCTCTCTTGCAATACGTATTTACCAGTTAAGCATTGAGAGTATTGCATGAAAGCTCAGGACCACTGGGCATACCATTTGTACTTACCCAAACAACACTGTTCTGATTAAAAAATATATATACTTCCCTTAGTCAAATGCTAAGCTGAGGGAGAAATAAATGACAAGTTGTATTGCAAAATTCTCTATACACAGAACCATAAAAAATAGCAAGTGACTTCCCCTTACCCCAAGCATGAGTCAACCAAATTATTCCTGGCAGATATTTATCTAAACTGTTCTTAGGATTCTGCAGGACAGTTTATTCCTCATGGCAATTCATCCTGGTGCTTAGCCATCTTTATTTAAGCTTATAATGTCTTATCCTGATCACTTGTAACCACAAATAGTTTCAGTTACTTTATTTCTCATTGCCATATTTGTATATGATAATCATGTCTCGCTTTCATTTTTCTCTAAGCTAGACAAACCATGTTCTTTCCATTTTTCCTCACTGTTCACACCTTCTAGACCTCAAATCATGCTTGTTTGTTTTTCCTGGACTACTCACAAATGGTCTATGTCTTTCTCTAAGCCAGATGGACAAATAAGAGAATTTTACTCCAGCTGAGGCCTTGCTTGGGCTGTTACATAAAGCACTTATTTATATATTGTTAGAAGAATATTAATATATGTTAGTGCCTTATGGTCTGCCTCTGATCTACTGTAACACCCAGTATGGCTTTCAAGCTAGTATTTCCCCCGTTTCATTTCTGCCTTTGATTTCTTCTGCTTAAACATAGTATTTTGCATTTCTCCTTTGAAGATGTTTCAAAACAGAACAGTATTTGCCAAGACTGTTTTGAATCATGTATTTTTCACACAAAGGATGTGACATTCACCATCTTGATAATCCCTGCAAATCAAAGTGCTGTCTCATTTCTATCAGCCAAGTAAAAAAACATAAAGTATTTGGTAACACTAGATCCAGCACAGACTCCTGTAAGACCCCCCACCTGGCATACCCTTCCAGCTGACAAGAGCTGCTGGCAATTACTCCTGGAGTGTCTTCCTCCTTCAAATGGGGAAACATATGTCCCATATTGCCTATTAGGATGTTAAGTGACACAGCAATAAAAGCCTGACCAAGGACAGGAAAAGCCCACCAGGAGAGCCATTGCTTTGCCATAAAAAGAAATTATGTTTGCTCACTGTTCTTTGCTCTTTACAAGTCTGCATTGGTTGTTAATTATCATCATGTTATCTATTTAGAAAAATATTGGTTTGATAATTAAATTCCCCATTTCTAGAAATTGAAGTCCACAAGTCTATAATTTGCCAGAAGCCTCCTTTGCAAGATAATACCATTTCCTAGTGCAGTAGTCTTTGATTCAAAACATGCTGTTGCTAACTCAAAAGGAATTCAGCATTTAACAAAAACAACTTTCCTCTTAAAGGATTTCAGTAGTGTACCAGATTGACAACCTTTCTAAACTGAACGATGTAAGTAATAAATTTTCACTGATAACATGATGAAAATTAGTATTTGGCTAATGAAACACAGGGAGAATACTGGGCTCCTGATTCCCACTATACAAAGCCACAGACTAACACAAGCCAGTCACAAAAAAATCTTGCAATTAACTGATTCAAAACATAAGGAAATACAGCTTTTCTGTAAATCAGACAGAGATAATGCTATCTTTTCACCCAATAATATTTTCAAGCCATCTCAAATCACCATCACCGTTTCTTCCTCAAACAAATGTATACTATGTTCTGTTTAGAGATGGACCTTCACCAAAACTGCATATTTATTATAGGCCAATCTGCATATTTATTATAGGCCAGATACACATCTCCAAGCAATTTGTGCCTAATAACAGAGACACCCCAAAGGAACCAGTCTGAAGATATAACAACAGATTAAAATTCAAAATCCATCTTTTTAGATACATCCGTATTTTTTTTTGTTTACATACCATTGTATGTAAATTACATACCACCAACATATCACTAAAAGTCAGACAACCTAAGAATTCAAAGCCAAATCCACAGTTAGCAAAAAACCATTTTTTATTTAAGAAAGACAAACCAAACATTTGGATATAACATATCCCAGAAGATTACAACTCCAGATCCAGGTCAGTTTAGGCCCATCTCTTCTAATGCATTTATGTATCATTCATGGATTCATAGCACTGAAGTTAAGTGTACTGGAAGGGTTCAAGGGCCTGCTTACCATGTTGACCATGTTGTAGCAAGGGAACTAGATCCAGCAGTGTCACCAGTGTCACGTAAAGTCCTTGATAGTCCAAAGATGGGTAGTCTGATAACTGAGCATCACGACTTTGCTGGCCACGTTCAGCTGGAGCATCTCGCAGGACGCTGTAAAGGAGGGAGCGAGTAACAGTAGGGTTGATGGAACTGACCTGTGGTCTTAGAGATGGGGTGAGTGGGAATGGCACAGGAAAAAGACACATGGTCATGGGCACTGTCAAATTGGAGGCATCTTGATTCTCCTTCTTCCCTGTGCGGGACAAAATGCTGTTGGGGGGACAAAGAAAAAAAAGAGACAACAAAGACACAAAGAACAGCACATTACATTGAAATGACACTATAAAACAAATAATAAAAGACCAGATACATCCCACATAAGATGCAATCATTACCAAAAACAGTGTGTCTACAAATCTAGCAACTATGCACCTTCATGCTTTAAGGTAAGAGAATTAAAAATTACCATTGCATTAAAAATTTCATTGCATCTCATGTGTTATCTGGTTCATAAGGAGCAAAAATATAAAAATGCATGTTTCAGTGCCCTACCCATGTTTCACAGTTAAGAAAAAATCTAAGCATTTTAAGTGTTTGCTATGGAAAAACAGCTGTGTCAAAATAGGCTGGTATTTTGCTCCAAGATTGAGAGATTTATTTCCTCCTCCTCCCCCAACCCCCTAATCTTTTGAACCGACTGACTGAAAACATGCAAAATATAGGTGTGGCACTTGCAGAAACATGTTTTAGCAAAGAATAAACATGTGTGTTTATTAAGATAGTCTTAAAAATCACATGTTTATTGCATTAAAATAATGTCTGTATGTATTTTATGATACTGTTTCATGACCACTCACTCAGTATCATTTGAGATAATGAAGTTTAAACAGGCACATGGATTTAGAAATAATATAATATTTCTAAAATGTTAACTAAACTACATTTGTAAAAGTTATAAAATAATATATAGTAGATGGTCTTTAGCATATGTTTGTGAGCTAATGGTAATGGTTGTTTATGTGTGTTTTTAATTTTTCCCATGTTTAGGGAGGAAACATTTTACTTTATGAATACAAACACTCCTTGGGTAAATAGTTACCTTCGTAAAATCTAAGAGCTAAGCAAGCAAGACCAATTATGTAACTGCAGATCAGACAGTATGTTACCATACATTCCTGCTGTTACTTACGTTAGTATTCAACAAAACTCACTATAAACTAAAGGAGAGATAATTTCAAAAAAATACAAAGGATTTAGTGGGAATCAAAATAGAAGCTATAAGACAACCAGCTTGTTATGTTGCTTTAAGAATGTTGTAAACATGGTTGTAAACACGTTAATTTGACTTTTGTTAAAAAAAGTAAACCCCACTATTTTAAATAGAAATGAATTGCCACTTAAGCAGTGTTATATTTTAGTTATCAGGTAATTATAGGGTGAGTTCATAATCTTATGTGCCTACAAAGCATAACAGACCTTCTAAATGTATTAAACCACACATAATGCTGCTCTTTTTGGGGGGGGTTGCACCTCTCAGTGGTTGTGATTTCCAAAAGCAGCTGCTGTTGGTTTAACTCTGTCCCCAAAGTCAGTTATAACTTATAAAAGACAAGTCAGTGGCATGAAAATTTTGACTGAGTAATGAAGAGCAGAGTTATGTCAAGAGGGAGCACCTCTGGAAACCTCTGTCCTCTTTAACAGTACAGAAATCCCTGTCACATCATCACCTTAGCAAAGATCTCTCTTACCTCACAAGTTAATTCAACAATTTACACAAGAAAGTTAAATACTTGCTAAGGTGCTTGCAAGAGCAGCTTATAAGCAGTGTCATTCATTTGACATATAAATAAAACACTTTCACAAGAACAGTTCTAGGCCAAATGCCTACTATCACATCACACTTGCAGTCAGAGATGACAGATATAGTTCATTTTAAGAAACTATATATTTATTCTTTTTTTCCTTTTTTATTGTGCCTTACGTATTTGGTAGATTATTTTGGTTTCTGTTACCCAATGTCCAGTACAAGAAATGTGGTGACTGTCATGACAGTATTTATGGAACTGTATCAGAAAATCACCTAAGATCTAGTATGACTTTAAAAACAAATGATCAGAGTGCTGATTCTTTTTAATTTGCTTGATGTTCATTTGCTGTACTTTGCAGCTCATGTTTAGAGATAAGAAGACACTAAATTGTATTCCTTCCCTGTCTAGCTACAGATGACACCAATTACCCATTCCTTCACTTCTCAACACATGACTTCAAGCGAACCTATTTCCAGAAAGGATATTACTGTATTAATTAATCCTTGATTTGAAAAGCTTAAGGCAGTGATGGAGAGCCTACTCTATAGGCTTCCCTTCCTTTTAACATGGAGCTGTAGCCCACCTATGGATTAGGGGCCACACCATCTTGTATCTTGATCCAGGCATCCTTCCTTCACCAAAAGGGTGGTCAGGCATTGGAAGAGGCTGCCCAGCACAGCAGTGGAATCATTGTTTCTGGAAGTGCCCAAAACCATGTAGATGAGGCTCTCAGTGACATGGTTTAGTGGTGGTCTTGGCAGTCCAGGAGTAATGGTTGGAATTGATGATATAAAGAGGTCTTCCAACCTGGTTGATTCTGTGATTCTGTTCACTTCAGGAACAGCAATGAGTCTATATTTAAATCCCAGCTCAATCACACCAAATTTAGGAGAAAAAACCTCACAACCAACCACCACAAACTTTAAGACCCAGGCTTTTCCTTGACCCATACGTTTTACAAGTAATAAACAGAATTCTGAGTCAAAATTCTGAGTCAATACTGAAAACCTAGGAAGTCCCCCAAGACCAAGATACAATGACTGCAGTCTGTTTCTGCTTCTGTTCAAGCCAAGTACTGAGAAATTTGCGTGTCTGCAGATCAAACCTCCATACTGAACTTGCTCCGTGACAAGTGACAAAGCTACCAGGGCTTCTTTCAAGATTTGTACATCTTTGCTGCAAATCTATCACCAAATTATTGCCTTCCAGAAAAGGTTTCCTAAAATATGTATAAGCAAATTGCATCGCACCGAGGCAGCAAAACAAACTTGAGCATTAATTAGCCACTGGACATTTATAACTATTCCTTATGTAAAACATTTTACTTAGAAATACATATGGAGAATTTTCTCCAAGAAGATGTGAAAGAATGAACTGTTCTGCAAGATGTTTATTAAGTCTTAGATCATTCCTCAAATGAGGGAGAAAACACTGAAAATGAGCAGGGCATGAAACAAATTCATGCTGTAATGTAAAGAAATGCTTTTTCCAAAGAGAAAATTAACAAAGAACTAAATGGATCAATGTGCTATGCATTGTGTATGGTGATTTTATGTGATGCTTGCTCATAGAAATAAGGATTTTATTTTTTTTTCAACCATTTCGCATCTGTTCCCCCCACCCCTAAGCTTGTTATTTATCGAGGCTGTGTAGAGAGCAAAGGAGCAAGTCAACCCTTTGTGCATTCCAACTATAGCTAGCAGAATGACACCAGATATGAATGTGATCCAAAACAGTGGGAATGCCCCACTGAAAGGAACACACTCAGCGTGTCCATAACATGGAAAGGTAAAAAGTATAAACAGTAAAAGCTACACCTGTATAACGCAATCATCAAATGAAATTTCTCTGACTAATCTCTACCCCTATGATTACCTATGTTCACCAAAAAAATGTTTGTCCTAAAAATTTCAGCTGCAAGGAGAGCACACATCAAACTGGGAAATGTTTTTTAAAAGTTGTTTTAAAATAGTAGCTGATCACAAGCAACTTATTCTGAAGGTCAGACCCAAAATCTCTGGAAATCAATGGGAATTTTTGCTACTGTTTGATCAGTATTCTCTTAGCAGCCCAAATTCATTGCATGTGCTCTGGCTCAAGCCAGAAAGATTATTCTCCACCATGTACTCCTATGTTAAACCTTGCACAATGGAGTCTCAGTGTAGGAGGCAGAAAGAGGACTCAGCATGCAGAATATTCAAAGAGATTTCTGAACACACTCTTCAGAAAAGTTCTTAACCAGTCTGCTTAGTTTTAGGGTAAATCTTGCAGAGATCTGCACACAGTGGGTGGGAAGTTTCCTTCTTTCCATCTGCCACACTAAACACAGGGTGTGTTTTGTTTTGCTTTTTTATCCAGCTTTTTTCTTAATATCAGCAAGTGTTTAAACTCACAGTGGTTCAACCACAGCACTCAGGCTTCGACCCACAGTTCAAATTCCCCAGTTATGGGGATTCAGAATGTGGATTTGACCTTGCTGAATACGAGAACTCAGTCCACTTAAACCTACATCCAAGTCCTGGCTTCTATTTCTGGTACACCTCTAGCTCTGAGGCTGACCAGATTCCAGATCTTGAAGGACAAAGTCTTTTGTGTAGACCTGCATCTTAAATATGATTATAATTTCTGCTGCAGAGGTTCAACATGATCAGCAACAGGATTTTGGTTCAGTCCCATTCTGAACATGAAATAAAGAAACTGAGCTGCTCTGTTGTGCAGTTCGTACCCTGATTCCTGATCTGCTCTCACAATCACTATAAAGCTTTTTCAGTAAGTCCAGGAACATCACTGCTCATGGATTGTGAAGAATTTCTCACACCAGATATGTCAGCTGTACGGCTTAGAAAGATGAAGACAACACAGTGGTATAAGAACACTTTCTTTAAGTATCAGACTCTAAATCCATGCTGTCAACATACTTCTGCCCAAGAAGAACAAGATCTCATTATAGCACTTGGTAGTTACAGCTAAGGGAGAAAATGTAAAGTTCAACTTTCTTGCTTAAAGGCCCACAGCATTTAAGCAGATGGTACTTTGTCATATAGAACCTTACCTAATGCTTACGTTGTGCAAATAATGCATCAAAACAGCCTGATGTGGGAACAGAGCCACATTTTAGAGGTAATTTCAGTGACTCTGAACATTTTTTTCCCCACTGCTGCAATATAATGAGACAAATTTAATTTATTAATCTAAAAAAAAAAATAAAAGCCCTACTGGTTGAGGGAAACCAATTTCACAGTGCTTAAACACTTCTACTGTTGGAATTTTCAAAAGTAAACAGAAAACTACCTGTTTGCAGTGAACAGGTGTTCCATTAATAATGAGCATTTTTGTCCATGTATCTTACATTCATATAAAGAGGGTCAAGAATTTTTATATATCCCATGTGCTTTTAAATAAATGTTAGAATGAGCTATGGTTGTTCTTGCTTCTCAACTTGCATGCATTATAGGGTGTAAAAATACATGGGTTAATTGTATTTTGTTAACATTTCCTCATCAATTAAGGCAAATAGTTGTATTTCCAAACTAGCTTCTGACAAAAGGGACAAACCTTCCAGTATAAATCAGGAAGCAATGCACAGGAATGCGTCTTTAACTGCTTTTTTTTCTGGATGTGAAAACTAGCCAAAACCTGCACAGACAAAAATCACCTCCTTGCTGTCAAAAGCTATGTTAAAAACAATTTGAAAGTATGACTCCACTAGGTAGCACCATGGAATGTATGTCATTCCTAATTAAGTCTCTCAATTTTTCACATTTTTTTAGCAAGACAAGAGGTAGTATTTCTATTCAAAATATGTTCTGTAATCATATGGTACTTAGTACTAGATACTATTATGAAATACTGGACTAAATCAAAACCCCAGGTCAGAACAATCCTGACCTGGTTTTGCCATGCAACTCCAGATCTATATACAAACTTTGTGTCTATTTGTATGGTTATGAGGGACTGAACCAGAACCCAAGCCTGACAGCCAGCTGAACTACAGCACAGTAAGAAGCTAGTTTTGCTCATCTGCCATTGCTCTAAGATCCTGAGGTACCAGGACTGTTAAGGAAGTATGAGTATAACATATCTAAAACTTTATAGGTCACAAATTCCTTTCTTCACAAGTTCAGCACTTTCGTGCATTCAGCTAAGTCTAAGAAGGGCCAAGCAAATGTGTAATCAACCAAGTTTATTTTAGAATCAGCCACTCAGTAAGCAGCTCAACTGGGCAAATTGGGCAACAGCCACTGAAGAAATTAATTCATACCATTCTTTTCTTAAATTGTGCTCTGACTCTCTTTTGCTGAGCATTGACCCATTAAATCTTGCAACAAATTAAAAGTCAATCAATACACCCCTACAATTCTTTAGCTCTTTATTCTTCAAGAGCATTAGTTAAAACTTACCTTAATAACGTCTGAGAAAAGTATTTCAGAGTATTTGCAATGTCAGTTCCAGAGGGCACAGGGTAAATGTTGTGGAGGACCCGGTTGTGGTATTCCTGAAGGTAACGGATTTTGGAAGCAACTACATAAAAGACAAAAAAAAACAAACACAGAAACTTTCATTTAGTCTTTCTGCTGACTGACAGAATCACATCTGTTCCTACTACTGCTTTCTTTTTTTAATTTAAGAATTAAACTGTGAAGATCAAAAAAGTCTCCCCCTGTTCCTTCTGTTTTGACTGAATAAATTGAACATGCTAATGCAAGTGTGCCAAGGAGAAAGCATGGAAGTGAATGCCTGCATCTGTATTAGTGCTAGAAACTTTAAATAAAAAATAAAAGCTAAACAACAAAAAAATGCACTTCTTCCATGTCTCCAAGCATCTCAAGATTAATTTACAATGAGTGAGTCACTGGATCACAGGAGGTCCATGTGAGACAGATAAATATTTCTACAGCCAAAGCAGAGACATACGCTGAGACAGAGAGAGCTTATGTGATTTACTTCAGGCCATGCATTTACTTTTTGCAATTAACTGAAGTTATTAAAAGATATGTGTTGTTTATTTTAGTGTCTTAGGAAGTCTGATCAAGCAGGTGAGGGGATTCCGTTGTTTTAAAAATAATAGTGGGATTATTTTCTAATAGAGAACATTGTTCACTACAAGACAAAAGGGACTACCCACCACAGCTACAATGCTTTACATAATCTACGTGGCTCAAGACAGTCTCACACAGAGACACCTTAGCACAGTCACCTCTTTTTTTTTTTTTGCTCTACTCAGACTAACCTGCTGAGAAACAGAGTGTACTGGCTGTGGCAGAGGCTGCAAGAGCTCAGCAGCTGTTCATAGCATCACCCTGTGCAGATACAGTCCCAGTGAAAGCAGAGAACTTAATTATATTAAAAGTGTACCAAGACTGTGTAATAGGAAGTTAAAAGGCGACATATTTCTGAATTACTTTGGCCCTTGAGCATACAGATTATGAGTCCTTCCCTATACCAAGATATATCCTTCTTCGCCTACAGGGCTCCTTCAGTGTGGTAGATAAATTGTGCTTCCTAAATGAGCAATTAGTCAATAATTTGTTTAATTCTCATTGTCAAATAGCATTCATTAAAGAAGGAATATCAGTAAGCCCTCTGCTGAACAGAAGGGCACTAACTTCCTGAGAGACACTGCTATGCCCCTCCTGCTGCTGTACCTCAACATCTCATGAGCATTCTGATTTATTTCTGTACCACTGGCAGTTAAATGAGAAGGGGTGACATTATACACATATCACAGGAAAAGACTGAAGGACAGACACCACAAGTGAGGCGTCTGCAACTGCTTTTGGAGGCTCAACTCAAGACACTGAGGGCCATTTTCCCATATAGATACTGGACTTTCACATCCAGGAAACAAAAGCATCTGTGAGTGCTCACTCACAAAACAAATGAGGTTTGACAATTTCAAGTCAGTTACCCATACAATGAAGAAGATTTAAATAATCACCAAATGAAGAATAACATCTGTTTGAACTGCTTGACAACAAACTGTCTTCCAACACCCAACTGTGCCCATCATGATCATCCTTTCTCCTGTTTCCAACTGTACCAACTGTCCCCTCCCAGTTTCTGTCACAAGTGAAGCTTCTATAGACAAAAGTCTCCCTCACAGTAATCACTCTGCTTCATGACAGGGAGAAAGCACACTGCGTGACCATATAGGGCTGGGGTCTATGGGAAAACAGCAAGTAAAAATGCAATTAGGGAGATTGTCATAATGCATATGCAAAAGGAATAAACGATGCATAAGCAACTTATATTTCCTCACTTTTAAGTGTTTCACTTTACAAATCTATTTTAAGGTGCCCTTAATGGATAATTAAAATTAATCACTATTACACCACCCCCAAACAACTGAAAATAGAAGTTTTTTCACATGGACTCAGATCGCCTCAGTATTGCTAGGAGCAGGATCAGAGCCTTTCAGGCCACATGAGCCTGTGGTGCATGAACCTGCCTGTGGCAGGAAGTTAATCCCTGTCTCTGTGAGACCAGCCACAGCTAGCGTAGACACCTCCAAAACCAGTAGGGCAGTAACACTGGCTCATGATGTGTTTCACTCCACGTTACAAAAGTTTGAGTAGTCCAAGACCTGCTTTCCCCTCCTCACTCCACATCTCACTTGTTCTGCCCAGTGCCTCAGTTTTAGATCCTGATTTGCAGGTCAGTTTACCAGATTACTTTGATAGACACTTCTTTTAATTGCCATGAAGACCCCCCCAAAAAAATGATCTAATTAGGTCGTATTAAGAAACTAATTACTTCATAAATTTATTTTGTGCTGCTATGTTCTCTTGCTGGGGAAAAAGAGAAGTAATAAACCTAGGCATATTTGCAAAGAAAACAGACCACAATGCCACAGTACCCAACAAAGAACAACTCACAGCAAAATGCACAGTTTACTGTGGCTACCATGGGTTGCTGTCAGATATCTGTAAGTGAACTGGATTAACAAAATGCCAGAGATGATGTCAGAATTCAGTTCTAGATGTATTTCAGAGAACTATCTGCCTTTCTATAGGTACTTAATTTCAAGAATGTGCATACAGTATCTAGAATCTTTTTTTTTTTTATAAAGAGGCAAACATATTTATTTCTATTAATCAACATTGACAGGCAATTGTATCAGACAAAATACCAAAATCCAAGAAAACCTATTTATAATGCCTACATATTAACATTAGCTTTAGGCTAAAGGTTTTAAATTCACCTCTCAGTTCTGTTTCCCAGAACACTTAACACTTCAGCACAGCTTCCCAGAACCTTCTGAAGAAAAGCCCCAGAACAAAACTTTGCCAACTTTCAAGATACATAGATGTGTGAATGATCCAATATTCTGAGCATCCAGAGGTACACTTCAAAAACTCGTGTCCCTCTATGGAAGTACTCAGCCATTGTAATAGGGTCATCACATTAAAAAAATAATATCATAAAAAATGAGAAAAAATTTATTCCAGGATACTTTGCTGGGTTATTTCTCTAGGATCTACACAAACCTAACTAAACTCCATAGCCCCCTTGTAAAAATCTGGAGTCAAAACCATTAGGAGTCTTTAAAGATGATCATGGTTGTCCCACCATCCTGAAGAACAGAGTGGGCACTGGGCAGCCCCAGGACATTACTTACCACAACTAAATTCCACTTACTGCTATTTAAGGTGAAAAAGAACTAGTTTTCTTTGACTACAATAGAACACCGCAGGCATGCCATGATGAGTCAAATGATGTCACCGTCAATACTGCTGGTATGAGATACAAGATGCATGTGGTCACAAAAAAGGGAGGCTTCGAGACAACTTCCCAGACTGCCACAATTTTACCTGTTATTCATACAACCTGCCAAAGAGCTGTGGGTGGCCAAAGATTCATGTTTAGACCAGCACCTCTTCTGTTCTGATCAGTCTGTTTCCTCATTCGTAGTGTTTTGCTGCTGCTCTTGGTAAACTGAGATTCATTATGACTTGTGACTTGTCTCCTTCCCAAAACATTCTGGTTCTTGCCTGTCAGTCAATGAGGGCAGAAGCAACAACAGCAACAGCTGGGGTTTGAAGGTTTGCCTGGTAGTGATGTATGCACATCAACATAATCTGTCTAGGAATCCATCACCATTTGTAAAGAATTGCAGGTAAGGCAATCTTGAAGTTACGTAGAGATAAAGACATTTGGTAATGATGTAAGAATTAGAGAGGGGAACAGCCTTGATAAACAAAGTGCATTCAGTAGGTTACAACACACAGGATATGTCCATTAACCAAATACTCTACCTGGAGCATCATGAAAAGGAACATTAGGAGTCTGAAAGATCTGGAACCCGGACCCCAAATAAGTCTTAAAATAGAGAGCAGCAGGGACACGGCAGGCCAAGATGCACTGTCTTAAACAGTACAAGGGGATGAAAAGAAAAAACAGCCAAGGATAAAATATGAAAGAAAAGCTCAAACAGAGCAGACCAAAAGCATTAGGAATGGAGGAAAAAAGAAGGCAGAATAAAAATGAAAGAAAATGCCAAAGGCAGTGTTGGGAGAAAAGGTGTCAGAAATTCTTCCACATGCCGGTGTCAAAGAGGCATAATTAATGTATAAATATCACAAGAAGGAAGAAACAATTACAGAACTCAGGAGGGGGGGTGAGGAAGGCAGAAAGAACAGAACAGTACATATCCGAACACTGCATACTTCAGAGCTGCTGCACAGTCAGAACATTGTGTCTCTATTTATGAGGCCAGAAATGTACCCCTACAGCAATAAATTAGCATCCACGTAATATTTTAATAGCAACATCATTCATCACTGTAAATAAGCAGTAAACCCTAAAGGAAAAAAATATTGCAAGTATCCTTTTCCTTTGATCAGTTCAGCACAGGCATATATAAATATGAGGATCCTTCCCAGTGACCTGGAGGAAGGAGACAGCAAGTCACAGCATACAAGGTCTCAGATCGTATTATGTCACCATGACAAACATCAATCCAACTTACTGGTCACAGACTGCCCGGCTCACAACCATGACGCTGCATCGGGAGAGAACGTGTCTTTGATAGAGCTGACAAGCTTGATCACCCCAGTATTTTTCTTTAAGCCTCCCACCAAGCTTCTTGCAGACACACGGGCTGTTAGCAGCAGCAACCACAGTGGGGAACACTTGCACGGCCCAGCTGGTGACATCCCAACCACCATGTCATCTGCTCTCAGTCGGATCAGACCTAGCCATCATGGTGGTGAAACATCCGTGGCTGTGAGGCGGCTTGCTAGGCCCCGGGCAGGGGCTGTCAACACCAGCGGGGCTCCTGTTGAGAGGCTCTGGGGTCTATGGCAGGCAGCGTGCCAGAGAGACAGCAACACCCTGCCTACACTCACCCAAAGGTGAACAGCAAGAGTGACAGCACACCTGACAGCACACCTCCCTTCCCGCTCACCGCAAGACCACCTGCAAGATGACAATGGATAGGTCATCTTTGGTCTCCACGGTTGGATCTCCAGTCTCTCGGGAGGGTACATCCTTTGGGTCACGGCACAGCACCAGCTGAGAAGGCAGACTGGAGGGATCTCGCCGTGGGCTGGAGGGCCAAGCCGGCCTCCTCACTCCTAACTCTCACCCCTCGATCCCTCATTTGTACTCTCAGGTCCCCGGGGCTGCTCTTGCACCAACACGCGGTCGCCCCTGGAAGGCCGCCCGGCCAGCGAGGCTTGAGGCGAGATGCTCCACGGGCCGGCGCCACCAAGCACTCGGCGGCGGCAGAGACAGAAAGAGACAGAAAGAGCCAGAACGAGGACAGCCCCCCCCTCCCCTTGCACTCGCTGCTCCGGGGCCGCCACATCAGGCGGGATGAGACCGGGCAGCGCTGCCCCGCCGGGGTGACCGACAGCCAGGCAGCGCCATCGGCGGGAGGCAACCCCGGCCGGCAGACCCCCGCTCCCCTCCGACAGGCCCCGGCCCTTGCCGCGCTCCCGGCCCCGCCACTCACACTGCTCCGCCTTAGTGGACATGCTGCCGGCCCGTTCTGCCCCTCAGCCGCCGAGGAGCGCCTGCCCCTGCCTGCGGTGATAGCCGCGGTGATCGCGTCCGTGACAGCGGCGGCGGGCGCGCCGGCTCCTCAGCGCTGCCGCTGCCGCAGGGCTGCGGGCCGGGAGCGCCGGGCGGGCGCGGCTGGGAGGGAGCGTGCTCTTAAAGGCAAAGCGCCTCTGGAGGCTGGGGCTGGCTGCTGCTGGGGGGCTCGGCAGCGGGTGGGGCGGTCTGACCGCGCCGGAGCGCCGGGCTCGCCGCAGCACGGAGCAGGGAGCTGCCGGCCGGGAGGTTCTGATGAGCCCCTCAGGGCTTCGCCGGTGCCCCCGGGCCTTTTTGGGTGTTTTGGGCTGCTGAGGCGACTGTGGCCAGCAGGTCCCGGCCCGACGCCCGGCTCTGCAGGGAGCTGCAAGAGGTGGAGCGCTGGGCTAGTCCGGGATGGAGGGAGCATTGACAGGGCAGTTCCGTGGGACCGTGGGTCTGTGTGCTCCGTTTATTCTTTGCTTGAGATAGGAATGCATTCCGTTGAGTACTCCTGCCCTCGATCCCCTGGGCTCCAGATGCGTACCTCTGGAGAGCATGAAGTCAGGAGCCCCTGGCTGGGTTTGCCCACTTGTTTCCACAATAACTCAAGAAGCTGTCTTGGGACTGTTCCGCCTTCTCCGAGGAGACAGGGCTGAAGTCAGCCCGGACTGTACCTCTTGTCCATCACTAGATCCCAGCTATGGTAACTGCCACAGGTACCCACCATGTGGGACAAAGGTGGGGTGTAAAGAACAGTTGTGGTGCGAGTAGAGTAATAGCAACGTAATTTGTTTGCTCCAAGAGAAATGATTTCACCAGCGTGTGTCTTGTCAGCTTCCACAGTATCCGGGCTTGGCGTTACCATATCTCAGAAATGAACAGCTAGCTATGAGTTTCTTCTCTGAAACCTTCCAAAACAGTTTTTCACATCCTCACACCTCTGAGAAAAGTATGTGGAAATAGCAATATTTCATCAGCCAGGGCATATGAGCCAGATGTTTATAGATAAAAAGTCAGTTGCAACACACTGTCCTCAAAACTGGGCTACTACATAAGATGAACAGGCCTGTGGCACCCAAAGTACTGTGTTGCAAAGGTGGAGGAAAATAGGTACATGTTGTTACTCAACATGCAAGGCAAAGCCTCCAAATTACTGCTGCCCTGACCTGGGGGTGACACATGTTCTGTGCCAGGAACAAATAAAAAAGGGGCTGTTGCTGTTTGCTGGCATTTAACAGGCTGGGTTTTTTCTCAAAGCAATCTCATAAAAGATTGCTTGGTGCATTGCATGTGCAATGTTTTTTCAACGCCACTTAATTAGGTCAAAAATTGAACTCTTTTTGCATTTCCTTGAGGCTATAGTTCTTCCCACACTTCCTGCTGCTTGTGAGCCCCACAGAGAAAGCAGAGCCAACTTAAACCACCACCACTGGCTTGTGTGAACAAGTTGCAACAACTATAGTGGGACTGATCCACAACTAAAGGCATGAGTTAAAAGGGAAAATAGTCACCTCCATTTCCATGAGGAGTACTTCATGAAAGCAAATACACTGGCCCATTCACACATGTGGTTTGGTCCTTCTCCCTGTTGAGCTTACTTCAAGATCACGTAGGCTGCTACATAAACATTTTTCTCTTTTACATTTAAACCTGTAAGAGTAAACATTTACATTTATCCTTTTATTAGAAACTGACACATTAGATCAGATTCTACTGAAGAGAATGAGTTTTTCTATTTACTTTTATTTAATGATATGTCCAGGGAGGTCATGTGGTGCTATAAGCCCTGCTTATGCAGCCCTAGCTCTCACAACATAGAATGTAGGTGCTGAAAATACAGACAAATGGCTTTCAGACTTCATTGAAATAGGCTCTTGAAGGCAGGTTTCAACTTCAGCTTGAATTTCTGTTGAATTTCTGTTGATGTCTGTTGATGCAATAGATCAGTTATCTGAACTGCTTTATTGCTCATTACAAAACAATAGGGAACTCTCTGCACTGAGAGGAACTGAGCTCCCATAGGTATCCCTTAAAATATACCAAGTGTTCACATACCAGTGGTGAGCCTACTGAAAACACTCAGGTTGATAAAGCAGGAACACACTGAGAAAATATGAATTCCATTTCTCATGTAGAATTTCTTCTTTAGTTTAAGTGCCTGAAAATTGCAGCTATGCCTCCATTTACTGAACAAAGCCCTACACAGTTCAGCATGTAATTCAGGTATATGGAATACGGTTTATTGCCCATATGCCTAAAAAATGCGTAAGCCCCAAATAAATCCTGATACAAGTAATCTGTTACTTCATCTAACAATTTGATAGATTTTTTTTCTATTTTTTAAGACAAGCATAGGGTCTCATGCTTTAAATTGTGAACGAATGTCATAAAAGAGCAAATACAGGAACATGGCACTTTCACACAATTATACTTTAGAAATACAGCAGGAACGTACACTTTCACACATTCGCAGCCCTACTTTCAGAGTCTGTTTTGATGCCAGAAATGACAAATGAGTTAATGGAATTACAAATCATATTCTACTAATATTTCAGCATCACAACTAATAATTAAGCATCACAAAAGGTTATTATTATGAATTTTTTTGCAAGACAGACATGAAATCATTCGAAGACCTTTATAACACGTGTAACATGGCATAACAAGTATCATTTATTTTATTTATTTCAAATACAGTCTAGACTTCAAAGTATTTGTCATAGCATTCATTATAAATAGCAACCGTGGGACAACATCTTGAATGTCACAGATTTTTAACTAAAAATTGAAAATAAATTGAAGTATATGACAATCATAACCTGCAGAAGACATTTGTTCTGATGGAAAAGAAGACTGGGTGCAGGAGCATCCCAAAAAACCACACGTAATGTTTTTGCCTGAGATTACAATAAATGAAAGGACTATGAAAATATTTTTTCTGTATTTTTTTCCCATTTATTCTATTTAAAGTTTTGTTGGTACCTGTGTGAGCCAGCACAGGCAGAGTGCAGGAACCACCACAGAACCATGGATGAAATGCAGAGAATAGGTTTATTTTCGTTACCTTGCCAACCAGGGGATCCCTGAAGCAGCCCCCACGCAGAGGCACACAACCACGGACGCAGGCACCACAGAGCTCAGTCCATGCTGGAGGATCAACAACCTGCTGGTCTCACCTTTATTTCATGGATTCACTCACACGGGCACAGTTTACCACAGTCCTTTGATCTCCCACAGCAGGGCAGGAATCTCAGGCATGTTCAGTAGGGTGCCTCTAAGTGTGTCACAGGCCAATGTTATCTAAACACAGATGTTCTACTTGTCCAACACACAAGGCCAAACAGCAATTAGTATGATATATGTGTTTTTCAACACCCCAGCTGCAAGTCAGTGGAGCATGTTTACAGTCCTCCTGCTCAATCTTCCGTTATTTTCCACAGTACCCGATGACAG
>JBCJKH010021368.1:0-12058 GCA_039877255.1 Loriculus beryllinus | reverse complement strand
CTGGCATTGTACCCATCATACCCCTTCCAGAGGCCAAGACACCCTATCAGAACTTCCTATTTAATGTCTTCCAATTACTTCATCATTTAAGAAGTGTCACTAGTAAACATATTTAATTGTGCTATCTACACTACATGTGAAGATAACTAAAACACCTGTGCATTTTATCCTGTTTTTTTGTTAATACAGAAGAACAGCAAACCAGCACCAAAAATAGTATGACTATTCCAAACTATTTTACATGAGAAGTGCCTGGTCCTCTCACTGACAGTGTATGCTGCAATGCTGCCTTTCTCCACAACCAGGGCTGGAAACAGACGCCGTTGCTTTTGTCTCCTGTTTTAACATGTTCTTAGGGAATTCAAATAATTGCTAAAATATTTCAGAAAGAGGAAGAAACTGCAATTTAAAACTTCTAATACAACAAACAAACAGACTTTTTTGGGTGGAGGCAATATAATACTGTTGATGCTTTTATAAATCCCAAAGGAACAATAAACTCTACAAATAATAATTTAATTTTGGTTTGTCTCAAAATTTACCTTTAAATTACAGCTTAACAACCCAAGAGTACTGTCATAAATATTCATTGAACAAATCCTTTTCTGAGCAATCCAACCCCTCCGGCTCCACCTCAAATAGTCCTTTTAGAGGAGAAAGAGCAAGACAGTGTTTTAGTATTTGATCTTCACAACCCCCTGCAAATTCCCATAGGGAGTAACTCTGGCAGAGAGTTTTTGGCATGTGCATGTGAAGGCATACAAAAAGTATTTCTCGACTCCTCATAGTCTTGTACAATTCATCCTAAGCAGGGATTTTCTTTTCTATTTTTTTTGTGTGGTGTGTTTGTTCTGGGAATTCCAAGACATAACACAGGAACAGCAGTTAAGATTGCTGCCTTTTTCTTCAAAACAGATTAGCTTGAATAAACACTGAGTATATCTTAAAGTAACTTCCAGAATAAACTTGCGTTTTTCCTAGATTCTACCTTAACAGTATATTCAGTAGCTGGTTACCAAAGACAAATCAAGAACTCTATGAAAAATAACCTTAACTATTTAGACTTTATTTACAAATGTTATCTAAACCAAAGGTTCTGCAAATTAGCTTTTGAATTTATTACAGAAAAACAATTCAGAAACACTGCTAGAAAACTCTCAAGAACCTTCTACCCCCAAATATCTGGCAGGGTCTCACTGAACCAGTGAAACACTTACCTAAACACCTGAAAAGTTTGAAAAAGTTAGATTTTGATTTGGTTCTACACTGAAGAGAAAGTCCATGAAGATTTGTAAGCATCAGCTCATCATTATCACATCATTGAAAAACGTCATAAAATTCTGTCTGCGGCTGCAAAACTGACTAATGTTTTGGACCAGGCTTTAATACCAGACGGATATTACTGGGGAAAATGCTGTATACTCTGTTAGTTCCCACATAAATGTAGCAAAATCTAAACTGTATTCATGGATATTCAAACACAGATCCTAGATCAACCACATGGAGAAAACATGGATTAAAATTCTAACAGCAAACAGAAGCTTACTTGACATCCTAACAAAGGATGTATATTTCAGTTTACCTTAAAGTAAGCTTCCTGCTTTATTCCTCCCCAAAACCTAATGGCAGAGTAATTATCTATCCAGAATGCAACAGGATCCATTGCAGCAAGAATGGATTATTACAGAGAAAAATAAATCACTTCATCCAGCGTAATTCTATCTGTGTGGCAAGTATACTGCAGCTGTGAGCTCATACTTCAAGTCTGTCATTTCAGCATGAGATGCTCTTATTCTCTCCACTTTTATGAAATGAAATGAAGAACAGTTTTCCTATATCTCAGGTATCAGACAGTGGTGCATTGAGTCCTAGCATTGGCTCATACAGTTGCTCTGAGATCTACTGTCACATCTCCAGGTGTCTTAGCAGCCTTGGATGCAGACGGCTGCTAGGCAGGGAGGTCTCATGTGCACAAGGGCTGGTGGAAGTGCTTACAAGCCGTTACTCCCCACAACACAGCTGAAGAGCCTGTCCTGCTTTTCCACCTAAAAAGACAAATCTCATTTTCCTGAACTGATGTTCCATTCGTATATGAAAGGGGAAAATAATTTCAACTCTGCGGAAACAGGAATGAGGTTAATAGCAGATTTCTGAAATGGAATATATGCAACAGTTAGTAAAATGTAAGCCTCGTATCCACCCTTAGCACAATGAGACATGCGAAGGAAAAATACTGTATTATACACTTATATACCTATTGGGATTCAGCAGATTCTGGCTACAGAATGTTTGTCCTTCAGAAATGGATCCCCCACCCAATTTCTTTTTTTTTTTTTTTAATTATTTTTTTATTTTTTTGGTAGGACATGATGGAGAAACTGAACTGTATTTTAGAAAATCACAGATTTTGGTAGGGTAGGATATCATTACTTTGTGCAGTACTTAGTCTAGCTGTTGTAAAAGGTATGATAATACAAAATAAGGTTCTTAAAGCATAGGTAAGTACACTAGACTAGTGCAGAGGCTGTTACTTGAGTTTTTTCCACAAGTACTGGAATAAAGTACTGGAAAAGAAGCAACTTCGCCAATAATATCTGTACCACTACTTACCGTCATCAGAAAATGTGCATGTCATAAAGAGAAATAGTAGCCATATAGTACAAATGTTTTCTTAACACTACATTTAGGAGAGTGTTGAGGGAGATCAAAGGCAACTATTCTACAGCTTTCTGCACTGGTTAGTTCAAACCTGATTTTTTTTTTCTTTGAGATTTTATGTGCTAATTCTTACTGTATTTTCTGTTGAACTCAAATAGATTTTAGCTCTCATGAAATGTCACCTAATCAATAGCAGAGCATGAGAACTTTCCTATAAATATCAACATTACATGCAGTAAAAATAAGCACACTGAAAACTCCCTCCTACACTATAGCGTATCTTCAAATATCTTCAGATGATTTCACATCCTACTCCTTGCAGGGAAATATTGTATCTGACCAAAACAGGTTTACACATTTGATAGATTCTGAGAAGAAATTCTTTAACAATCTTAATTCTCTAATCTTAACAACAGCAATAAATAGGACAGGTGTGAAATATATTCATTTTACTGAAAGCTATTCTGCACATCTGAGAAAGCTTCATCTCTACCGATTCCTCAGAGGCTTTTATTATTTAAACAGTACAATAAACTTTCAATAAGACCTTCTCATTTTCTGTCACATTAATATGAATTCTTACTCTACTTAATGAATTTGAGGGTTTTTTCCTCTCCCAGTGTATTTTTTTGCAAAATAGTAGCCACTTAACATTTCAAATTTATCATAATTAATTTTATACCCAAAGACTGCCAATGACATATTTGCTATTCTATTGCTTTTAAGAGGAAAAGTGAGTTTATATAAACAGCCCTACATCATCTGCCTGGCAAGCTATCTGCTCCATCTGTGAGGAGTCCTTTAGTTTAGAAGTTCCTGCCTAATTGCTGCACACAGATGTTCTCCTGCTGTAGCTGTAGACACCACAGAGGCTCCTGCCATGTCAACCAGCTTAAAGATGTTCCTTTCCCTAATTCAAAAGTCTAAAAACCCTTACACACAGCAGAAACAAAAGGTCTCACTTTACCTCCAAAGTCACATTTTCCTAAATGCAATGTTTCTTAGTATCCCTTCTAGCTGCTAAGTAGCATTTTCTTTGCCAGGAGACCCCCAGACAACTTGCCTGTTATTATTCTGCATTGTACAGCTCATAGTAGAGCTTTTCTATTACTATGTTAATTTCTCCCCCTATCACAAATCCATACTGCTCTGGGTATACATACCTAACATGTTACTAGTGCATCCACACTAGTGAGAACTAGTCAGTTTGCATGAATATACTTTTAATAGTATATTTTAATATTTAATATTTTAATATTTTATAGCAAATACCTTGGCTGTCTTCCAGGAGGAAGAAGTTTCTACCCTTTAAGAGCACTGGTTAAACAAGCTTTGCAATGAGTTTTCTAACTTTTCTGTATGCTACTCTGTGAAGCTATCAGTCATCTTGATACACTTTCCTAATGCTTTTTCCCCCAGTCCAGACTCCTCACGAAATATTTCTCTCAGTATCACTGGAAGATGGAACTGCACACAGCAACAGTCCTCGTGTTCTCAGATACCTCCTTCAGTCCTCTCTAAAATGCACGTCTTATACTGGCACAGCAATACATCTGTCTGTTTTTGCTTCATATAAAGAAGCGCTTTTCATCCCTTTAACAGTTACTGAAACATTTTTTATTGGGTTGTCTTTTCCACGATAATTTACTAAGCCCCTACTCTTTTATTCTCTTCACTATCTTCAGGACATAAATCTACTCCTCTCATAAACGTAAATCTGTCCAATGGTTCTATAAATCTGTTACATACCACCAACAGTAGTAGCAAGTTCATTGGTGAAAACTACCTTTATTTCTGTTTGAAGAGGGACTCATCACTCAGGTTACTTTTCCAGTATCTTTAATAATGCCTCATCTTCTGTCTTTCCTTTACGATTTTGCCCTAAATATACTACAGCAAGGAAGGCCCAGTTGGCTCCCAACTTTATTAACCGCTCAGTTGTACATGCCATCCACATTATCTTTTCTTTTTTTTCCTCATTCTTTTCCTGGCATGTGGAAATTCAGCCTAGCTTGGTGACAAAGATGTTAAACCTCTCCTCATCCAAGCAATGGTCCCCTTTTCAGATGGTTTTGAGAGACCACCATCGTACTATACTTGCCAGAGACTACTTTTCACTGATGTAGCCTGGGACAATGCCTGAAACACTTTTATGTCCTCCCACACAAGTCAGAAGACTCCAGCTTGAATTCAAGAAGGGGATGCCCACTGAGGCTGTGCAGTCTGCATCCTCAGAGGTTCCTACGACCTGGCTGGCTAATGCCCTGAGCAACTCAGTCTGAGCTCACAGCTGAGCCTGCTTGGAGAAACACGTGTAGTTCTTGGTATTTTAACTATGTTGTGCCTCTGGGATTGTCTGAGAGCAGAGGATGGCAGAGTTGCAGGCAGCTCTGTGTGACTCTTCACCACTGCAGCTGTTCCTGCTTCTGGAAAGAAAAAAAATGTCTTGCTTTAAACATTTAACAGGCTCTTCCTTCTCCAATTTGGGTGATTTAAAAATTATTACTTTCTTTCCCACATTTGTATATCCTCCATATTCTCTGAGAGTTCTGGTCCCATCACTCATCCACATTCTCCAGGTCAGTGGCCCTGCTAATCATTCCTTCTACATCACATTTAATCCCACCAAATCTCATTTCTGCTTAAGATTTCAAGAGACTTCATTTCTGAGATTAACCTATCGAGACAATCTTTGGTAGCAATGTCGATTTAATTTTCATCTTTGCTTTGGCAGGAAGCAGAACAACATCCTGTACATTACAAACCTCTCCCGCTGTAAGACCATATTCCACTCCCTGAATTTCTTTTGGTGAAGCTGCTTTTCGAACTGTTCCCTTCTCCTCTGGTTGTCATTCCACGTGCAGGGGCAGCACAGGCTGTCTGCAGGTTGAAGACAGACAAGGCAGGCACGCCACTGGGCACCGTATGATCCAGTGGAGGTCTGAGTTCAGGCAGTCATGTGTGACCTGCCATTGCTCTTTCCCTCAACAAATATTCAACACCTCTCTTCTTCTCCACCACCGTTCATTTGTTTCTTTTCTGATCCTTCCCTGTACACTCCAGGTTCAGACAGTACCAAAAAACACCTCTTTAATATTGATCCATCTGCACCAGGAATGGAACAGGCCAGAAGCCCTGCTAGAAATCTCACTTGAATGTTAACCTCTGTTCAGAGCCATTGAACAGTTGGGCTGCCAAATTCCTGAAGAGAATATGGTTGCTATTAAAACCCTATCTTCTCATCTACAAGACCTTATGTGAAGTTCTGTAATTGCTAGTTTTGGGGACACATTTCACACCACAATTTAGCCTCACATTCTCCAAGCTAGTGAACATTTTTATTGGCTCTGTGAGGTGTTAGGCCTCCAACAACGTGCAGGTGGTGAGTGGTGGTGTTCCAAGCTTCAGCCCCTGTTGCTCTCTAATTGTTCAGATTTTATTTGTGTTTTGATTTTTTAGTAACTTTCCCACAGCCCACTCTCATTAAACTGTTGAGGCACATGTAAAATCTCACTATATAGGATGTATGTATCTTGTTTCCCAGATCTCTCTCACCAAAAGAGCAACTAGTCACCAACACAACAAAGTTTTGAGCAGCAGTTTCCTTAATCAACAGAGCTACTAAAATTCACCACATATGTTCACAAAAATAATTCAAATCTTGTGAGAGAAGTTCCTTCTCCTACTTGCTCATCTCTGTTGCTTGACACCAGTAACTGGAGCTATTCAGCTAGGCAGATTTATGCCAGTAATTTATAACAGTTTGGAAAATATGACATTCTCAGGTTCCACTTGGGTATTTGGCATCTTTCAGACAACATGCCATCATAAGACATTACACCATGCTTTGATCTGTGAAGTTTCCCATGCATTGAGTGATTTTTAGAATGCAATTGCTTTAAAGCACATGATCTTTTATTTTTTTTTAACTCCCACAGTTAAAAATAAATGCTTTAAAACCCTGAAATAGATAATACATGTGATGTATCCAATAGCAAGACCAGTGAAGACAAGCACATTAGTCTCATCATAAGCTACAAGTCAAAGACAAGTCAAGATAGCAGCTGGAGAGAATGGTACTGAACTAATATGTATTTTACTCAGTTTGGCTAAGCCATTCTGCTCTTCTTATATCATCCAAAAGTTCCTGTCCCTCAACTGCCTCTAGTGTTTTACTGCTGAAAATATTTGTGTGGTGGCCACAATGAAAACTGCCTCATCTGAAAAGAAACGAAAGAAGTCTAGTATAGATTTGGTTGTCTCAACCACATCAGTTTTCTAATTATCATCAGCATTCCCAATTACCAGTATACCAATTATCAGGGCATCAGCACAACAATGAGAACCAGTGAACATCACCATGAAAAACACTTACATGGCAATTCTGCCCAGGAGTAAAACCCAACCACTTTGTCTTTGGTTTTCATTTGGTTTTTGTTGTCTGGGTTTTTTTTTTAAACCACAGGATAGATCACACACATTAGTTATTCTAATGGCAAACTATCACTGCATGGCAATAACCCAGGACTTCTCTAAAGGCTATATTAGCAAAGGAACAAGTGGCAAAGTTTCCCACGAATTAAATCAGACTGGTATAGCATCGGTATATCATTGAGCCAGGTACCTAAAAAATGGGAAGAAAAGCAAAGCACAAAGAGGAATTAAATGCAAATATGTATTTACACATATTTTTTTTAAAAAAAGCATTTAAGTATATAAATATATATTTAAACACATTTAAAAGATTTTTAAGATGTGATGCCTCCTAGCAGAGAATTGATGAGGTAGTCAAAATAGTTTCAGTGTAAGTTTTTTTAATCAAAAGAAACAAAGGTTTAAACATTGCAAATATTTCAGGAACATGCCCCTTTCCCCAAATTTTATTTTACAGTGTGATTTTGAGATGAAAAAAGGATTGAAATCCAGAAAATAAGTTGTCCTCTCACTCTCATTTACACTTTTATTCACTTGGAAAACAATGTTTGAGGATAAACTGAAAGAAGACGTATGCCGTGACCCTGTTTTGTCTTCAAGAAACACTGAAGAATTTTTATGTGAGTAGTGATTAAGATCATAAAATATGCACTTTTTTCAACTAGCATTGTTAGGGATTGCTTTCCTTCACAAAGCCTTCTACAAATGGTGAGATGGATCCTAGCCAGTCCTAAATACAGGATGCAGCCAGCCCTTTCCAGTTACTGCAAGCAGGGCATGAATGTATCTATGCTCAGTTCATTCTCATGTAGCTGTTAAATATCAAATCTATTTCACAGATGGAAAACTGATGCTGGAAACTGAAACTAACTACTGAGAATCCAAGGTTTTTAAACAATCAAGTCCAAAGTCCTTCATGTCAAACATTGCTCACCCTTTATCTATATATTAATTAAAAGATTTAGTTTTAACTACGATGTTTCAACCTCCAAGAGACTTCTGCACTTCAGAACAAAGGTGAAGAACAGGATAGCACTTCAGGTTCTCAGTATCCATTATCCCTGCAACAAGTAGATAACTGATGTGTCCGGGTGACTGCAACAGATGAACAAATGAAAATCATCATGAGCCCCAAATGTGATTTAGATCATAGAATCATAGAATCGTTAGGGTTGGAAAGGACCTTAAGATCATCTAGTTCCAACCCCCCTGCCATAAGCAGGGACACCCCACACTAAACCATGCCTCCCAAGGCTTCGTCCAACCTGGCCTTGAACACAGCCAGGGATGGAGCACTCACAACTTCCTTGTCTTAAAGTAAATTAATACTGAAATTGAAAAAGGCCCTGTATTTATACTCAGGTCACTAGTGACCCTACAACGTAACTCTGGGTTTCCATGCCACAAAATGTCACTACAACAAACACAGCAAAGTGCAGGTCTGGACCTGAGTCTGAGTTTTTTTCTAAGGCATTGGTGGCTCCTGGTTCTGGGCTCCAGTCCACAAACGGGCAGAGTAACTGCCTAGTGCCACTTTCATTTCCCACTTAGATGCTACAAAAGGTGAGTCTAATTGCAAATGCAATTGAAGCTTTCCATCTATCAGGTCAATGCACACTGCCCTACAGTTATTTTTCACAATCTGTAAGGTAGAGGCAGGAGGTGAGTGGCATTAAATGAAACCCACTCATAACTAAGGGAAGTAAGTGCTGATACAGAGAACTGAAAAATCAGATGAAAATTATCCGAACAGCCAGAAGGAAATGGCATTATGTCCTTGTGAAGCAAGAGAGCATTCAAACAGCATCTATTCCATCTTCATAAGCTACGGATAATTATCTCTCACTAGCGTTTTGAAATCTCAAATTACCAAAATTCACTAAGCCTTCTCACGCCTCAGTATAAATACCACCATTAGAAATAGGATGGCTTTCCTCTGTTAGGAAGGTATTAGTCCTGAGGAGGTCACATTGCTAAGTAAGAAGTCACTTTGAAAAAGAACTTGCATGTTGGCTGAGGCAAGGCAACAGACAACAGTCAGTATATAAAGCACAAAGTTACCAACAACTGTGCAAAACGAAAGTGTACATGCACATCCAAAATATGTAGCAGGCACACAATTGCTGCAGTACAGATGGGTGATCTAAAAGCTGTAAATGCAAACAAAACACCCTGCTGCCTAGAACATGATGTTCTTGAGCATGTCATGGTTAGTGTGACATCTTTGAAAATATCTCATTTGTTAGCTATGAAAGATGATATGTAATTACTTCTTCACAGCTCTGCAGTAGGTCCAACGTCCTTCCTCCTTTATGAGAAAAATCTATTACAGTCGGCTCTGAGCCTCCATAATTGTTCTCCATTAGTAATGATTTACATGATATTACAGCTGTCACTGAATGTCAAGGTAATTTCCCAGTTTTCTTTCTTTGAATCCTTTTAGAAATTCTAGTTTAAAAGAGTATCTACCGTAAACATGTTCTAACAGAGGAGACTGCTGAAGGACATGAGACAGTAGTTCTGAAATATCCTGTCATTACAGAATTGACATTAATCAGTTCTAGCTATGAAGACTTTACATTTCTTTTTGCACCCAAGGAAACACTGTGAAGAGCGAAGAATTCAATTTTCTTATCTGACAGTGGCATCAGGACTGAGTAGAACAATCTGTTCTACACTTGGAAAGTCAGTTACGTGATGTTTTAAACTGGTGGCTTCAGCGCTTCTCAAAAAAAACCCAAGCTTATTTTCATAAAAGGCACTTCTGAGGATTACATGCCAAAACTGGCTTTAAGGTCTGCAGACCTGAAAAAATGCCAGAAAAAGAATAGGCCATAAGTTACCTCCAATTCCCAGCTGCAAGACTGGAGAAGAAGCAGGCACTGGAAATGTATGTAGGCTGCCTCCCACACCAGTCCTGCTGTCGGACGAGTGAGGCATGATGGCCCATGACATGGTAAGCTGGCAGAGCAGCATGGAGCTATAACATCCTGGCTGTACACATGCCTGTGAGACACCAGACTCAAAAAAGGTGTAGCATAAGCATTCTCTCATTAAAGGAACTGTACTAGATTACATGGGATAGACCTGAACTTGGTGGGTACAAGTACCCAAGCTGCAGGTACAGCTTCTTGGTGGGTGTGACCGATACAGTTGATTATGGTAGCAAGATTTGTTAAGAGGGTCTTCTTAAACCCTAGAGCCCCAGGTTATGTTCTGCATTTCTTATTGACAAATGTAGTCAAAAGAGAGCACTGGCTTCTAATGAGGAAGATTAAGATTCTGAAAGAAACACATAGGACAGTGCTCTATAATGTCATTTAGATATGGAAACTGAACAGTTTGGAAAATCATAAAAGGCAGGAAGGATGTATTGGCTGACACAATTGGACCACTGCTTTTAAAATTGTTCCTAAAGCAAATTTATACCTTGGCTGATTTTTTTAGTATGGGTGGTTCTTTAATTTACACTTACTAAAGATTATTCAGGAAGTACTTCTGAAAGCAAAAGTGAACTTAAAAAGGAGTAAGATCCACTGGAAATCTGCCCTGGGCATATTTGGTTTCATTTTGTACAATCCATCTTTCTTCCTAACACAAGACCCATTGACTATCACTATGGAGGAAATCTGCTTTCCTTTAAAAAGTAATTAAGGATAAGTTAGTTTGTGTTCACTTCTCCATGCCATAAACCAACCACTAACATTTACGCTATTGAGGGAACTTCTGAGAGAGATTAGGAGGAAGTTTAGAGGGCTCTGCTGGCCCAGAGGATGATGCTGTCTGTTATTCTTCAGTATTGCACTGTGGATGAAGACAGTCGTGCAGACAGAGCTAAAAGGGAACAGCTGCATCCACCACTGACCATGCTGTGACTGAACAGAGCAATTCACTCCTAATGGCTCCATGCTGTCCATAATGACCTATCTAAAGTAGCACATCCTACTTGGAAAAAATAATTATCTGTCAAGTAGCAATTTTCCCAATAAAAATAAAGAAGCAGTTCTTGGAGATTTCAAACTTCATCAAACACTGCTCTTCCCTGACAACCAAAGTGGGGAAAATACTGTGATACTATTCTATGAAGAGGACAGAGACCAAGAAAGAAGTGGGTGGCTAGAACTGTTTTAAGATGTAAGTCATTACAGATTTTTTATTTATTTATTTTTAAACACACTCCCTGCAACCCACAAAAAATAAAAACCATAAACCACCAACAGGGTAGAGATGTTTCCTTAATGTTTTAGCACGTGAGAGGAGAACACTATTTATCCAGGTTTGGGGAACTATCCAAAATCGTGGTCAATGGTTACGTACATTAAGTATTCAGGAGAGACATCACAATCATACTTGAACTGCTAACAATTACTTCCTGAGAAGTTACGTGATAGACAGACATAATTCTGGTAAGAGCAAATTTCATTTTGTTCTTTCTTCATTTTTCTCCTGTTCTATTTTTTAACATCACACCCAAGGAAGGACAGTTGCACAGGTCAAGAGACAAAAGCATTGGCCAATCAGCAAACCTTCAGATCCTGCGAGCTTTACCAAAATTATTCTGGCCAAAATCCTTTAAAAAACTTTGTAAACTCCTAGGCAGAAGTGGGTCAAGTCACTTAGGGCCCATTCAGGCACACTAGCGATGTGTGTTGGGTCCCACCGAGCGTTGGATCCTGCTTCACCAGCTTCTCCTCCAGGGCTCAGGTAGGAGACAGATGAAGGAGTGAGAAGGACTGTTCCTTTTCCTTGCAACTGCAGTGGGGAGGGATTGGGGTAAGCAGCACAAGCTGTATTGGCTTGGCCACTGCATGGTTTGTTTATGCTTTCAGAGCTGCTGAGCACTGTCAGCGGGGCAAGAGGGCAGGCTGAGGGCCAGGCCTGCCATACATGCTGCATCTAGGGGTACAAGAATGCTCCAGGCTGCTCTTATTCTGACAATATAAGAAATAAAGGCAGCTTTGGGAAG
>JBCJKH010021367.1:0-14021 GCA_039877255.1 Loriculus beryllinus | reverse complement strand
CTATACACTTCTATCATATACTTCCCAAATTATAGAGGTGGTGACCACACTGGGAACACAAGCCAGATCAGTTTCATGATCAATGAGTCTATTGTATTACAAGCCATTACCATAAAGTACAATGAAACAAGAACCTTAGCCCATGGCCCCGAGCTGATAAACACTAACATGGCAAAAACTGGCTATAAGGTACAACATGCTGAAACTCTGAGATCAAGAGCAACAACTTTGAGAGGGGGAGTTTTGCTCCTAATGAATCCCGGAAGTCCTGAGCAAGTCACAGAAGAAAATAGGGGTTTAAACAATACTGCAATATCTAACTAGAGAGTAGTCACATGTTTGGTACACCAGGCCAGTGACTGGGCTAGGACTGGGTTTAGTAAATTAAGTGTGAGAAAACAAAATTGTTGGAATCTTCTCAATCTAGCTGTTTTTTAAGTTGGTTCCTTCTAGCAGTAACGTGTCTCAAGCATAATAAACCAAATGTATACATTAAATGCTTCAGGCCTACCTGATGATTCCCTTATTCATTACCCCTCCTCTTCATCAAGTGTGAACAGCAACTCATTCTTTTGGTCTCCTTTTCCTTTCAGGGTCTTTTTGCTTCCGTGGAGAGGGCAGGTAAAGAGGACTGCTTTCTCTTTATAAAGGCCTGAGATAGCACATCTAAATGCCTTTCATTCCCTCTCCCTGTCAGACAACTGACAAATCCATTTCTATTACACATGGACAGACCAAACCATATTTCTTATTTTCTCAGCTATCTGGAGCACATCAAATAGGTATTGTGCAGATTAACAATCTTTTAAGCTAAGGTTTCGGGGATTTGAGGGTTTTTTTTTGTTGCTTCCTTTTTTTTCTTTATAAGTTGAAAACTGTTGATGTTGGTTTGGTAACAGTGCTTCACATGTTTTGGACAAGAGAAAACTAACGCCTCTTGAAACTTCTTCTGACAAGATGTTTTTATACCTCCTTCCATGATGAAAAAGCAAGTTTTCCCACCTAGAAGAGATCTGATGGAGACTGATCTCTGATTTCCAGCCTGTCTTTCAGGTATCTTCTGATGCACTGTATTCGAAGTGAAGTCTCCACGATTTCTTTTTTTTCCCTTGTCTATCTACCTGTCAACAGAATGTTTCCTCCAGATGGGCACTCTGCAAGGGGGAAGAGGAAATGCTGTGCTTTCTCTGCAAGCCTGAGAACCAACAATAATTCATAAGTCTAGACTGGCAGTAAATAATAATAAATAAATAGGTAAGTTACAGAGCTTTCAGAATATTGCCATAACCAGAAAATTAAGATATCAACGCAACAATAAGCAATTAGCTCTTGTTGAAGTTAAACCTCATTTCATGCATGGGATGTGCATGACACAACACCACCACTTGTAATCTCATACTTTCCTAAACTCTAAAAAGAATGATCTCTTCTCAAACTGTATTAAGAATGCGTCTTCTCCAGCCTTTCTAGCACTGTTGAAGACATCTTAACTATACTTCCTTGGAGCAGAATCTAACCATACCTCAAATCAAATAATATCGACCAACTCAATTCACTCAAAAAAATACTTCAGTTATTTGAGACACAAATAGTGAGCCTGAAAAACAAAATGCCTAATTTCAAAGCTCAGAAAGAGAATCACTCTCTTCTACTTCATACTGGTCCTCAAAGATCTGTAAGTTTGTGTCTTGGCCAGAGTTGGGCAGATTTTCAGAGACAGAAAGGAGACTGCTAACCCAAAAATCAGCTTCCAGCCAAATATCTATTGTCTGCTCTAATACTACAGGGAAGCTACAGCGCTTAAGGAAAGATCACTGATGTTTCCTTACTGTCATTCTTGGAAATAGCTTTGCTTTCTAGGCTGAAGTATCTCAGAAAAGACATTCAGTTCATGCAGAGATTTTTCTTAGAAATTTTCAGCCCCATATTGCAGATGTTTGACAGGCTTACAAAATCTACAAGTACCCACCAGTCCCCTCTAGAATAATGACTAGGTAAATACTACATTCTACCTGCTTTTTTTAAAAACACACACACCCCCCAAAAAAAAAATACAAACAAAAAAAGTAATTGGATTTTTTATGTTAAGATTTAGCCTTAAAAGGGAAATAACTTGGAAAACTTGAAACCACAAAAACTCTTTCAAGCTACCAAGTATTAGCTAATCCCAGATACACACTGTAAATTTAGACAAGCTTCTGGATTGAGTTGGTATTGCACAAAAGACAGTGTCACCGCCTCAAATTTAGGAAAGAAACAAACATTCGCATGTCTTTCTTGAACCAATCACTCCTCTAATCTGACAATCAAGGCTTAAAAATGAGTTCCAGAAAGTTTTTCCAATCATTATCAAACACACTAGTGGAATCACTTTCATTTCTTAATGAGTCATGTGGCAGTAGCCAAAATTTTGTAAACTATTCTAGAACACCTGGCACGTTTCCAAATGCAGGAAGAAAACCTTTGGGATCAATAGGATTAGCTCCCAGCTATTAGACTTTATTGTGCCAATAGCACAGAGAGCATGACAGGTTTCCTCAGAAATTCTGTGGCAATTTTAGGGGAATTTTCTGTCTTAGTGTGCAAAATCAGTCAAGAACATGTGACCTGGCAGATTAGCTAATAAATCCAGAGGCACTTCTGCTGCTATTCATCATACTTCTGGTGAGTATCAAGAGAACCACATAATGCCCTCAGGAAAATAACTTATATTCTTCAAAATGCTGAGTTTTCCTGTTTATTTTTGGTGGGGCTTTGTTTTCTTTTTTTTCTTTTTTTGTGAGGGGTGGAAGTGGGTTGGCTTTTGTTGCGTTTTGTTGTGGGTTTTTTTTTTAACTGCTATTCTCACTACTCAGTACTTTATGGGCAACATGGTCTAGTGTGAGATGTCACTGCCCATGGCAGGGGGGGCTAGAACTAGATGATCTTAAGGTCCTTTCCAATCCAAACCATTCTATGATTCTATGAATCTAGTAGTGAGAGGCAAGTGATAAAGAAGGAGGGAAAAACAAAAAAATGGTTGTGATCAAATGATGCACAAAATTGCTAATTTATTTTTAACAAGCAGATATTTATTTTTACTAACCTAATGTTTGGCAACCACTTCATATTAATATGCTGTTTAAAAAACACAAAGTAAAATAAATTCTCAATAACTGGGAGATGAAATGGCAAAAATCTACTTTGATATAAAAAACAAAAGTTCTGAAACGTTACTTTTTTTTTTTTTCTGACACTACTTATGTGTTTTGGGAAACAGAGTGGCAGCGAGGGAAAAAAGTTCGAGAACTATGGCTCAGATTCAAAAATTGGCATGCAAATGTTTGGTATTGATCTGAAACTAATTTTTCTGATAAATGCAGACTTATTCAACAGATGTTAAAGTCTGAAGATGGTAGATTTTTATACTATGTATAGGGACAATACAAGCTATGAAGATTAAACCTAATATTTTTTTCTGGTATTGGCTGAGCTGTGTTGGGGCCCACACATGTGCAATGATTGTGGAGATAATTGATAATGTTAATACTGGTAGTTCCATATGCAGGAAGTTGTGAAATGCCAGTATCAAACAATTTTTTCCTTTTTTTCTTTTTTTTTTGCCTCACAAGCAAACACTGTGTCCTGCTGACATCTCTTGTGATCTGGCAATAGGTAAAGAGCAGTACATACCCAAAGTACATCATGGGTAACAGGCAAAAGAAATTGCTTTGTAAGCTCAAATACGTTCACTATAGATTTAAAATTCCTTCTTTGTACCTCAGAGACAGACCTGTAGCTGTCTTTCCCTTGTGTCCAAACCCAAAGTTGACCTTTTGCAGGACCTTTTGCTTCATGGTTTGTAGACTGAAAGAAGCAGGATGGAAGAAGAGTGTTGCTGTGCCTGTTGATACTTCTGTTGATACATCTACACTCAAACCAGCATAGATTTCTATCACCTGACTGGCCAAGATTTAAAGAGAAATCAAGTGATGGTCTGACTGCATGGCTAATACATATTGAAGCTACCATGGGACAGCAAATCTCAGAGCTGGCTACAAACTGACCTTTCTAAGTCATTCCAAGAAACTCCAGCTGCTTCTGTTGAGACATAATCATAATTTTTACAGGGAGACTCCCAAGATCCTGTCTTAAGGACAAATGGGATCCTGCATTCTAAATATTTAGAGATAAATTCAAAACCTACCAGAATTATAATGTCTTTGAATTTGAGATTTTCATATATTCCAGCATGACAGAGGAGAATTACTGAAACCAGAGGCAAGATTAATCAAGAAGTGTTGGATTGATTCACATAATGAATTTCCCCTTAACTATTCTGAATAATTTAATTCACTAAAGAGAATCAGTCAGTTTTATTTACCAGTATGTCAGGAATTTCTATACAGACATTGAATATCTACATTTCTTTTAGCTGCATCCCTGTTTGAATGTGGCTTAGAATGATTTATAAAGGCATTTGAGCTGTCATTTCCACATGGATTCTGTAGGTTAGTTTCCACTCTGCAATCGCAATGAAAACACATAAAACAAAAGGGTGGACTGGCTACAGATAAAGCATACCAAAGTCTATACTACCGGTATTTTTTTCCATAAGTGATCTTGTGATCTTAGCAATACTAATACAAGGTTAGGCCACTTCCTCTACTCTTTTTTTTTTTTTTTTAAATACTATATGACATCACAGGTATGGCTGCATGCTAAGTTTTCAGGCAGCGGAACCAGAATGAAACTTGTAGGTTTTGCAGCTTTCTTAAACAGATTCATTATCTCAGAGTCCACAGTGCACACTATAGTGTTCAGCTTGAAGTTTCACCTTCTTTTTGAGAATGCAGATATAGGCCTTTTTCCACTGAAAGTGGCCCAATATTGCATCAAAAGATCTGCATTTCAAAAAATAGAAGTTTTTACTTTTCAATAGGAAAAGAAATCGTTATTTCTTCAAAGGGTGAAGAACATGGACAGAATGTGGATGCCTCCCTGAAGTACACGAGATGTAATGCCAGTGGTCCCTAGTTGTTCACAAAACCTGAAGGAAGCTGAGGACACCAGCACCCCAAGCCTCCCCATGCACTGAGGAGGTGTCCTTTCCATGACCCCAGAGGCATTGCAAGGAGTACCACACTAGAAAGGGTATGTGCCTTAGTCCCTTCTCTCCCACCAGAGATGGTGCCCCTCTCTCCAGCAGGCAGGACACATCTGCCTTAGTCAGGACATGAACCTGTGAATACCCTCACAGGAAGTGGCACCTAAGCCAGCTTGCTCCTTTTTTACATAACAGACACCGGGAAGGGATGGAAGTACATAAAACGAAGAGACCACTACAACTGTTATAAGCCCAACAAGAATACAGACCCTGGTTCTAATATATTCTTTAACCTTTCCCTGGGTTAAACAAGAATGTCCTTTGTCTCAGCCCTTCTTTTGTGCGAGTGTCTGGGTATGTTCAGCTGCGGACACAGATACTCTGCAAACAAGGCGCACACAACATTAAAATAGAAAACAGCAGCTTCTTGGCTAAGCCACACTGAAGGCATCTGGGATTTAGTGAGCTATAACTCACTGGCATGTTCCCAGAGCAAGGGGGCCCCTCAGGATCTTTGCTGACCAAGTGGGCACCGGTCTTACAAGGAGGGGTCAGCCTGCACGGCTCCAGGAACAGCTCCTTGGGGCTGTCTAGCTGCCATCTTCCAACAGCTCCATCCACCGATGACTTGATCCAATTACCCAGTGATCATAGAATGGTCCTCAGTAGTGTCCTTTCCCCCCTGTGCACTTTTTCCTTTTAAGGGTTTTATCTTTTGCTACCATTTTTTATGTTTCCGAATCTTTCAGATATTGACAATCTGATCTTCATTATCCTACTGCTGGCTGTAATTTTGTCCTTCTTGCCTTTTAATAGAATTTCTCTCAGGTCTTCTTCAGCAGTGTAAGCAAGGTTGAGCAGCTGGGCGAAGTCAAAGCTGGACCTTGGAGCCTTGGAATGCAGACAATTAAACATTTAAGAAAGAACAGGGGATTGTAGCACTGTTTCTTCACTCACTTTTTTCTAATAGGATCTGTGGTGCATAGGACCAAGCTTATAAATGCTGGCTGGGATCATGCAGGAGACAAACATCAGTGGTTAATTAGAATACTTTGTTCAGTTCCTAGCCTGTTGTAACAAATCCAGAGGAGGGTCACATAGATGATCAGAGGGCAGGAGTACCTCTCCTATGAAAACAGGCTGAGAGAGTTGGGTTTGTTCAGCCTGGAGAAGATAGGGCTTTAGGGAGACCTTAGAGCAGCTTTGAAGTATCTGAAGAAGGTCTACAGGAAATCTGGAGAGGGAGTTCTTACAGGGCATGTAGTGACAAGACAAGGGGGAATGGCTTTAAACTGAAAGATGGTAGATTTAGGTTGGATATTAGGAAGAAACTCTGTATTGTGAAGGTGGTGAGACACTGAAACATATTACCCAGTGAAGCTGTGGATCACCCACCCCTGGAATTGTTCAAGGCCAGGCCAAATGGGGCTTTGAGCAACCTGGTCTAGTGGGAGGTGTCCCTGCCCATGGCAAGAGGGTTGGAACTGAATAATCTTTACGGTCCCTTCCAACCCAAACTATTCTATAACTTATGATATTTGATAGCAGAGATTTAGAGTCTTTCTGATTGCAATTTAAATGACTGCAATGCAGGCAGGATTTTGAACGCATTACACCTAAAATAAGAAACAAAGACTCAAACAGTCCCAAATAATTTAACAGAGTTGTGAATTGTTTGGGTTTTTTTTTAACCTAGAAGATAACTTAAAATAGGAAAAAGTGCTTACTGCAAGGCACATGCCAGGGGAAAAGAGGCAGCAAAGCATATTCTGGTGTAGTTGCTTGACTTTTTCCAGCACGTACAAAACATCTCTAGGGAAAACTCCCTTGGCTTTTGAGGAGAGCAGAATTTCTCCGCCTATTCACTACTCATCTTTTGTTCCATTTGGAAAGGAGATTCTAGAAATATCAGCTAGCACTTTAATTGCAGAAAACCAAGGCTGAGTACAGTAGAAAAAAAATGTGGGTCAGGAATAATGACAAATATTCCACTTGCTTTTACAGAACTAGCCAATGTCTGTAATAAATCTATTCATGTATGTCTCCAGAAAATAAATGGTTCTGTTTGCTCAAAGCACACTTGAATCAGCTTCAAAAAAAGTTTTCATTTATGTCCATTAATTCACCTTCCATTTCAGAAGAAGAGTTCAGTGGGTTCCAATTTCCTCTGAAGTATTGAGCTAGGTAATTGTTATGTCCGTGAGCTGCAGGAGGCACCTAGGTGCTTCACATATTTCTATTTTTACCCAAGCGTTACAATTCAGGTAATTGACACATAAGGAAAATCATAATCATAGTCCATCAAACTTGTTTCAGCATGTGTCTAGCTGTGTACAGGCTCAAACAGACTTCAGATTAAGCATCACACTCAAATGGGAACACAGGGCTTATCCAAAGAGTGGGAGTCAAGAGGTTCCACACTTCTGAGGACATAGGCTTGAAGTCTCATTCAGAAAATAGGACTAATTTGACCCTCAGGAACTGATTCATTAGACTATATATCATAGTTTATCATGTTGGCTAGATCTCAGTTTATATTCAGGTTATATTCATACTCATTTAAAAATAAATAAGTAAATAAACATTTTCTAGAGCTCAGTTCAAATTGATGTCTAGACTAGATCACAGTATCAGCAGTGTGAAGTACATTCCCATAATAAATTCCTTAAGTTACTTATTGCAGGCTCTGTCAATATATGCTACTTGTTGCATAGATATAGTATGTGCCAGGGAGCCATAGTTTGATTACTGTCACATTGGACAACATAAGTGACATAAAGAGCTGTAAGAACAACTGTGTTTCATTCACAGCCGGATCATGGCATCTAAATCGAAAACCAAATTATCCAGCTCAAGATGCAACCTGTAACCCCTGCCATACACATCTTTCCTGCAATCCAGCTGTTTGAAAAGACAGCAGGAAAGATTACGCAGGATGAAGAAGAGTGAAGGGAAACTAGATACTGCATGATATACATGAAAGCTGCTACCTCACATTTTTAACTACATGCTTCTAGTAGGTCTCCAGGTCTGTGAGCCTGATTCACTTTGGAACACTAAAGGAAAAGGCAGCTGAGACAGGCACCATGTACAACAGCAACTTCACCTCAGATCTAATTCACTTGACTGACTGCCCTGTTTAATATTTTCTAGTGCATAGTACATACTGAAAATTCAGATGAGTATCTCATGGGAAAATTTTAACATTACTGCTAATTACTGAATATATGCAGCCTGAAAGGACCAAAGATCATTTTACTTCTTTGACACATTTTCTACTGTAATAGTAAAGGGGAAAAACAGTTAAAAAAACATTGATTAATGTATGCCTTGTGATACCCTACACTAATTAAGGCAGATTCTAGCTTTTATTACATATAGCTTCACAAGTGGCTCTACTACCAGTACTAAGTGATGGAGTCTAAGGTACAAAAGTAAAAATGTAGTAGAATTTACTGATGTGCTTTACACTGCTAATGGTCTCGACTCCCATGAAACATTACAATAGGCTCTCTCAGTACTGTCTACCTGTGGTATCATTTAGTCCTCCAACAAGTATAGTTTACTTTGCAGTTACAGAGGATTCTTTTAAACTACATAGGTGCAACTTAGTCATAATGCTTCTGTTTTAACCCACCATCTAAGAATTAAAATGCAGACTTTGCCTAGCTAAAAAATCTCCACATTTTAAAAGGTTACAAATATTCGATTATTTTATGATTTAATGCATTTTTTTATCAGAGAATCAGTTTTGACATAGATACAAAACCCCAGGATGAACAGCTGATCCAATATATCTGGCTGGTAATACTGCTTTCAACAACCACATTTGATGAGCAAACATGTCCTCGTAGCCACCTACACTCATACCCATCTGTTCAGATGGCAACATGCCTCTGCACAAGGTAACATGCCAGTATTAGAAAGCTAAAGAAATAGGCCAAAAGTAGGCTTAAGGAGAAATCTAAACAACATTTCACTTACCAGACTTTCTTCCCAAATTTCATTCAATTTGTAACAAGCAATATTACACTACTGCACACTGACTTTTAGAATTTTATTCCAGTTGTGGACAATTACAGGACTACCAGCACACAGGAAAGAAGAATTGGTTGGTTGTGTATACTTACAGCTGTCAAAAACCCTTGAGACAGATTGCAGTGGTAGTTGAGAAGCCCATTAAGGATATCTGTCAATTTACTTTGAACAGCTAGAGACAGCAGATGCTGCAGGGTGAAGATAATTCCCTGGAAGACAGAACCACCTGGGACAGTCACAATCAGAGCGGAGAAGCTAACTACAAGCTCTGTCTCTATAATGACAGACTGGAATGGCAAGAAGTGTAATTCACCCAGTCTGAATTGCAAAGCTTGTCATATGCTTGTTTTACAAACCTATGTGCTGTGCTTCTCAAAACCCACAAAATCTCAGAAAACTTTTTATTCATCAAAGAGTCTGAAGCTTATGCACTCACTGCAGTTATGTGTCTTTTTTCGCCACTGTGAGGTGGGTAGAAATTATTCTATATTCTGCAAAAAATATAAAGACTGAAGAAACTGTAATTTTACATTTCCAAGAATATAATGAGTGGGAGTTTCCTCATTTTGAGGTTTGCATATTACCAAAAAAAAATTTATGTTTTGATAGAAGTGCTTCTTTTTTTTCCTGTAAATATAAAATAGCCCCCAGCAGCTTTTCGCATACGTAGGCAGGTTTTTTAGAAACTATGTCTTCCCAAAAAAGCATGGGAAAACTACAAAATGATGATTAGCAAAGTATTCCTTTATAGTTGACCTAAAAGGTAAAGTTCTGAGATGAGATTAGAAAAGCATCTCCCACTTTGGCACCAAAACTCCATTTTCTAAGCTTTGGAAAATACCAGTTTTAATTACTCTGCCATATGCTGCTATGTATACCTCTTTCTAAACAAGAAGCCTTTGCTTTGGGATCTCTCTAAGATTCAGCCACCCTGATATATCCAAATCTCCCACTAACAATGCAAACTATTTAGGATCTAGTCCAAAGCCCAGTGGAAAAGATGGTTATCACCCATAGCCTGTTCCACTCACCATGATGGCTGTTGCACAGTGGAGAGGTACACTCCCACCCTTTGATATGATTAGCACTTGCTTCGAGATTCTTTGTCCTTTCTGTAACAGAGCAGAGACAAGGCAAGTTACCAATTTTAAAATGTTTTTAATTGTGAGAAATCTATGCCAAGGAGATGAGTTCTACCCTGAGAGGGAGAACGCCATATATTGTAGCCAGCCTGTGACTAGAGAGAGCAGTCAAGAAAGGGTGACAGCACAGAGAGGAGAAAAAAGAGAACATAATCGAGTTTTCAGTTATATCACCCCCCTCGAGTTTTTTTCCCAACTCAAAGCAATGCAAGGTCTATTTCCTTAACACTGTAGAGTCTATTAAGGGCTACTTTTCTTGATGAAATTTTCTTGAAGAAAAGTAAAGCAGAAAGAAACCAGAGATAGGAGCTCCTTCACTAAATGCAAAAAAGAGGAACCTCAAATACTTGACTGTTGTCTGCTATCATGTCTATGGGTTGAAAGTCTGTTAGCATCATGCCCTCTGCGGTGGGTCATTCACTTTTTATAGAGACACCTAAAATTCTCTGATCTCAACTTTGAATTATGTAAAGAACTTCAGCTGAAAAAAAAAAAAAAAAAAAAAAAAAAAAACCAAAACCCAAAAAAAAAAAAAAAAAAAAAACCACACCCAAGCCTTGAAACCTGCATGACTTTTGCATCATTCTGTTTTTCACTCCTGTTTCAATAACACACTCATTTGGTTTCTTTTTTTGTTTGTTTATTTTCTGTTTTGGCTTTTTTAATTTCCTCTTTAGATTAAGAATAATGTAAGGCTTTCATTATGTGCTTTTCAATATTACATTATATCTAGCCCACAAGAGTTCCAGCCTCTGTCCACTTTAGGCTAATACCATAAAATAATACCATAGAAGATACTAACTATTTTTATTTGTTCTGAGATTTCAACATTTGAAAACATACACTGAGAAAAGCAACATCTTGCGCTCATAAGAACCACTTTTTTAGCTGGGGTACTTGAGGAAAGTTCAGCCATACGTAATCAGTAAAATCACATACGGACAGAGAAATAGGAAGCTCATTTCCCGCAGTGGAGGAGAATTTATCCTCTAATGCTTGTTTTCCAACCAAATACTGCCAGTTCTATTTCCTGCTACTTGAAAGCTCTACTTTTTCTTATAATTTCTTCCAATCTGTTGCTTAGAAACTTTGAAAAATAGCTACCCCATAGTAACTTATAGCTTAGAGTTAGATAGAAATATCAGTTATATTCAAAAATATTAGTCAGACTAGTTTGGATTATGGGGTTATATAACAGAATATGTCTATTAAATCATTATTGAATTGACAGTGGAGAAATGTTCATTCTTATTAAATCAAGTAAAAGAAACCCAAAGGACAAAATGCTCATGAAGCAAAGAAAAGAGAATGCTTTATATTTAATATATTTTGCTGTCTCAGCTCTAGACACAATTTGAAGCACCAAATTGGTATCCTACTAGCAGTGTTCTTAAATTTCAGATGCACAATCAGCCTGACACCTTGCTGTTAATCTTCCTAATGTACTAGACCTGCCCTTAAAGCCGAGTACTGTTGCTCAACTGTGCAGCAAGCTACTCAAGTAATTAATACAGTTATAATGCAATTTGCTTGTATACTGTATCCTTCATACCTGAGGTAAAAAATGCTTTGTAGACACAATCAGTTATGAACTAACTAGAAAAGGAATATTTTAAGGAATGATTTAAGTAGAGGGTGTAAATTATAGGTTTCCAAAGGTTCCCTCTTTTACGTTAAAACAGAGCTGGGAAAGAGCAAAAAGTCAAGTAAAGATGTGCAGTTGAAGAGCAGGATGGGAAGAGCAGACTGTGAAAGCAAATCAGAGTAAAGCCATGAACACTTTTAACAGAGAAGAGTCTCAAACTTCCAGCATATCACAGGCCATTCCTCCATAAAGCATAACGTAATGGCTTTAACTTCTCTTGAATTAAGTATCAAGGCACTTCTAAAAACTTCACTCAGTTCCCACCTACGTATTTAACCAGTTGAGTGCCCTTGCAGATCTGGGGCTTGGCATAACAACAGAAGCAAAAGATAAAATTTCAGGATTCGATAAAAATGTTACGGCATGCACAATCTCTGCTACAATTTCATGGCAAAGGAGAAAGTATGCGTTTGGTAAGTAGGTATGATGAGTGGTTTTTAGCACTTGCAATTTGTAAGGTGTTTCAGCAGGCATGGAAAAATTTTGGCTAGCTAAGATGTTATTTGAATAAAATAGTGAACAGACAGCCTACAAAGTTTATAAACTCAGAGAGCCTCCAAAACAAGGGAAAGAATTGACCTTGCTACGTTAGTTTTGTGCAATACTATTCCAAAGAATAACTGAATTACGATACCAAAACTGCCTCACTCTTAAAAAAACCCAAGCAGAAAATTGTGAAAAAAGAGAGGGTGGGATTTCACCATCAAACTGAGAAAAAGTTACTCTATAGCTATGTTTCTGATTCTGTGACTGTGTTTATGATGTTCCACTTTTGTAACTCTGTAACAAAGAAGTTGGTACTCACCTTTACTAAATCTTTAATTCTCCTTAAATTGCTTGTTTATAAATGTATTTGTGGCTGCATAAAATCTCAGTTAATGCTTGCAAACATAAGCAGAGTGGATTTTCTGAAATCAATACATAAAGACAGAGTATTTTAACAAACAAGCCCTTGGAGCTAAAGCAAGATTTGAGGAAGTTGTTCTTTATAAATATAAGTAAATAGCACCAAAATTGTTCAAAAGCCACCAGAGAGAGGGCAGTGTTATACAGTTCTTCTCTAGCGTAGAGCAGGCAATGGACAAATGGCTTTTAAGTTTCTGGGAAACACTAAACTGTCACACTTCTCTTTTCAGCTGCTTTCCTAAAATACAGCTTGAAAAAAATATCCTAATTTTCTGTCTAAGATTTCAGTAAATCACAAAATCTCTGAGGTGGAGACTCTCTTTTGATGTTTCAACCTATTTCTGTAGTGTATGAAACAAGTAAGTTACCTACAAGTCACTATCTCAGTAAGAAAAGTTGGTAAAACTTAGTAAGTCTGATGGAACCAAAACATGAATAAACATGTTGCATAGCCCTACAGCCAGAGAAGCAGCAAAGTCTGTCAGAACAGCATATGTCCTCTTAGTTATAATTCTTGATTTTTTTCACAGAGAAATGAAAACACACATTTAAAAATGAATGGAGGCAGTACCAAGCGGAGACTTTTCAAGCAATTGCTTTCATGATTCAACATTTTTTCTTAACCACAGAAGTTTTTCATGAATAATCTCAGTAGTGTCCAGGAGCTTTGTGATTATTCCAGGACTGAAAGAACGTGACTGACTGACTGATGGGAAATCAGAACACTGAAGCACTTGATCATTTTGCAATCTGACCAGGCAGAATTGCAGTGAAACTGTTTAGCACATTTTGTTGTCTTTAAAATTGAAACTACAGACACATTTTAAAACCCACTAGGAACCAAATTCTATCCTCCCTTCCTATAAACAGAAAAAAAGAAAAAAAAAAAAAAAAGAAATTCCACACTTCTTGTTTTTAGGAACCAGTTTGCATCTATACTTTCACTTACAATGATCATTTCAATAATATTAGCTGAGTAATATTTGATTTAATGAATATTCCAATGGTCATTTTCCACTCAAAATCAACACTTTTCTATCTGAGGACCAATAAGAATATGTACTAAATTAGTGGATATGAATCATCTATTTTGAGGGTGTTTGAAACTAGTTTTTGCTGTGTCCTGGGTTCAGCAGTAGCAGCCATTTTTTCTTCTTAGTAGCTGGTGCAGCACTGTGTTTTTGACTTTCGGCCTGGGAACAGA
>JBCJKH010021364.1:22371-34110 GCA_039877255.1 Loriculus beryllinus | reverse complement strand
GACCCGGTCAGAGCCAGAGCTTTCAAGCTTCTCACTGTTTGGAGTCCCTGTGCTGCCTGGCATCCCTCTCCCAGCCCTGCAAACCAGGGCTGGTTGCCAGAGGTCTTCACACTGGGGCTACCCTGCCTACAAGCAGAAGTCCCAAACTGCCAAGAACCTAATGCAGATCCAATGAGAGGGGTCCTGGGTTTGCGTATCCTGCCCAGAATTCAGGCCGGGTTGTGCTTATTTCATTTAATGAAAGCTTATTAAGATTATTCAAACAAAAACACTACAGGAGTAGAAACAAAAGATTTTCCCATGAAGTACAGTCATGTCAGGGAAATTCCTTGCAGTGTTTCATCTGATTACAGGTAGCCTTTAGAACTAGGAAGATGCTTCTTTTCAAAGAACGCACACATTGTCTAAGATATGAAGCAATGAGCCCTCCTCACTGGTGTTTCCTATTTGCCCCTACCATAATCTGTATTACCTTCCTCCGGATTTTCTGGAAGATAAACTAATCCTATCCTGACGGAGACTGACCAGTCCAGACCATATCCCCTTAAAATCCAGGAGTTGCTCTAAGGATCCCTTCTAGTCCTGGAAGGTTTGTAATACAGACCTTTTGTAATTGCACTCATCTTCAAAGCAGCGATGTGAAAATTCATGATGGGGACGACAAGCCACAAGAGTCTTTATTTTAAAAAGTATCTCATTTGCCAGGACTGCCAGCTGCTGGCCAGGCACTGAATTAGCTGCCTTGCTCAAACAGAGATGTCCTCCATCTGCTGAATAAACGCTCCTTTTGTGCACGTTTTCACAGCTGAGGTTTGAACCAAGAGCCTTGTGGTCTGCAGACAGCAGCTCCACAAAGACAGCCAAAAAGTTTCTTGCTCCGGACTAGACAGACAGGAAGCTAAAGCCTTTCTCAGCTGGAAGCATTTTTTGCCTATCTCACAACATCCCTTCCAATCATATAAAAATCTTTGAAGGAGAACATCTCTCTGCAATCCTTCACAGAGTGAATCCGCTCAGGCAAGGCATGTTTTTGGGAAGGAGCCATCTTTGCTTGGTGGTCCTGGCTTTTGGCATCCACCATGACTCAGTAGGGAAGAGAGAATAAATAAAATACTGTTAAGAGGTACAACAATGTTACCAAATGGGATTGTGCCTTTCCCAATTAGAGTTGTTTTTCCTATCTCCATATGTTGCATATTACAGAGCCCTTTTGTTGGTAAACATATCCATGGCTCCCTGCAGGGTGCCAGGACCACTCACCAGCAACTTGGAGACTGAAATTGTGCATGAAGTGATATGCCATGCAAAGACTCTCTTGTTTCTATGTTTCTACTATAACACAGAGACGCTCTGAGAAGCTGGAAGCTGCTGGCAGCTGGCACAGCAATTCTTCCATAGGTACCTCTTCCTAAGTAAAAAGAGGAAAGTTGGGAATAATCTTAGTGATTTTTTGCTTTTTTGTATGGTGGATCGACAGTAATAATGACCTAAAACATCTCCATTGCTCCCTTCTGCCTGAGAGTCTGTGGGACCTTACCAAGGACTAAGTAACAGTACATCTGTGAATCAGGCAATATTATCACTGTAGTTGAGATATGCAGAAGCAAAGTGATTTTCCCAGCACTTAGACACAGGAGCTGGTAACAGGGGCTTAACAACTCACTGTGCATTAGCTGAAATGTGCCTGTGTTTCTGCTGTCAGCCCACGGCAGATCCAACTCAACTGTCTTCCTCTGTGGACCAAGTTAAGTTGTTACTTAGCCTTTAGTGGCAGACTTAGAGGTTATAAACACATGCACAGACAGTTACTGGGGCTTAGTTGTTGCGTGATTATCTGTGTATGATGGTAACTCTCTTTTGTGTCTAAGCTTTGAAATTAGCTGGCACGTTGTTGGCAGAACAGGCAATAAAATTCCCAAATCCTGGTCCTTGGAGCTGTGCTCTAAGTACTGGTCTGTCAGTTCATTTAATGCTGCAGCAAACCAGGCACAACTTTGTAACAAAGCTTGCGCATGAACCCCAGGAGACTGAATTTTCTAGTGTAGGTACAGAATGGGCTTTGAAATCGGATCTGACTCCAGCTGTTACTCCGTTAGCTTTTCCTGGCTCACTGAGCAAAAGCTGATGGGCACCGGAAAATTTCTTTGTCATCTATTTCTTCATTAATTGCTCTGAACGTGTGTGGTTCAAGAGTGATGTAAATCATCATTGCCACCTCATTCTATTTATCTGTTGCTTCAGCAGGCTCTCATGGTAACAAGCAACTACTGTATTTAAAACTACCACACCTACTCGGTACAGTGCTCTGCTATGGAAGAGTGAGAGAAAGAGAAAGAAAGGCAGGAAAAGAGAACGATAAAAAGGCTGAGAAAGAGATGGAAGTAAAAACCAAAAAAGATGGAACCTCGTATCCTTTATCAGAAGACGGGAAAGATTAGATTTATTTCTGGAGTGACTATGAAAACCAGATCAGCTAACTGCAGTTTAGGTCTTTCTATATAGTCTACCCAGTCCCAGTTATTTTAATTCTGTGTTGCCAGCTGGCCTCTGCAGAAATCTATTCAGGGTTCAATTCTAAACAGTAATGTTTGGGAAAAGTACAATCTAAAACAGACAGATCTGTATGTGTTTAGGTTTTGCTTTCTTTCCACTTTTAAATATTAAAAATTGTCTCCAGCTGTGGGGTAAAGTAACGCCCAACCTATAAAGACACTGACAAATAAATCACAATGCAATTTGCTGTGCATTTTCTGAGGTCTAAACACCAGCTCTTGAAAGGAATTTTCCATGATTACATCTTGGGAAGTTATCTTCACTACCAACAACTCGTTTGACTTTTATACTTCTTAAAAGTCATCGCATTCCAGCGGGACCAGACCCTGCCATTACTACTTTGGCACACATCTCAGGAGTTAACTGAGCTATCTGATGCTACTTAGGACATATGCAAAGCTTCACTATCCCTATCTAGCATGTTGTTAACCAGAATAGCTACCTTGTGTTTTTATAATCCAGTTTTTAAAAGGGTAAATCACTGAGTGACACTTCAGCCCCCTCAGCTAATGATCAGTTCTGTCTGAGTCCACTTCTTTGCTGTGTCAAGTTTAGGCAGCCTTGCCTGAAGTGAAAGCTTTTATTATTGTTCATCTCAAAATCACTGAATAACAGAAGGTTTCCTACTTCATTGGGGTGCAGCCTTGAGAAGTCAGGTTTGGCTCCTGAATTCTGATCCAGCTCACCCCGGCTCATTTTGTGGCCTGCAGCAATCACTCCTGCCTGTCCTACATTTCCTCCCCAAAAGAGGATAAATATTTAGTGTTTGAGAAAGGAAGAAGAAGAAGACAAATTCCACCCTAAAGGCACTGAACTTCTTTTTTTTTCACAGGGAGCAACCATTAATCCACAGAGTCCCCTTCATCTGTACAGCCTGGATAATAATCTAGAAATAGTTCTGATGTTGATACCATATTTTAAAAATTATGAATTAACTTGCAATTGGAAAATGCTGGCTTTGAATCAAGCCCCCTTGAACTACCCTATGTCAATTATTTACCAAACATTAAAAAAAGAACGTCTCTGGTCATTGCCTTGCTCCTGCCAAAAGCTGCAATGTAAACTTTTTTGTGGGGAAAAATAATGAATACAAAAATTCCTGACCAGTTCTATGCTGCATGGCATTTCACTGGTGCTTCCTTCAGATCTGCAAGTTGGTCTGCCCCCGAGAGCCAGCCTCTAGAAAGCCTGTGCCCACCAAGGAGGGTATTTAACAGGTTCCTGCTGTTCCCTACCTCCAGCTATGCTACCGCTGCCTATGGGGTACTGGCTCAGTGTTTTGTGTAGTTTTGTTCTGAACCAGATCAGTGAAAAATAAAAAGGCTCTGCTAAAATCTGCTTTTGTTTCTACCGGATCAGTTCCCTGATCCAGCCAAAGTTTTACATTTTCCTAATCCAGGGAATAGCAGAATGCTATGTGGAGATGCTTGGAGCCTCCTGCACATCTGCCTGGGCACTGGAGGAACCTAAAGTACAACTTTACTGTTAAGACATCACTGGGCCTGCAGATAAGTTGTTCCTGTCCCAACACCTTTCCCATCCCTGTTCAAATCCATACACAGGGTCACTCGTGGGCAGTGTCAGTTCATTCTCTAGAGCACCACCTTCCTCATGTTTTTCTGCATCTTTTTGTTGGAGTTACTAAACCTTCTTACCCTCAGCAGGAGTGCACTCAGGGCTCCTTTTCACATGGAAGTATAAAAAGGAGAAACAAGGGCGGGCATGTTAGAGTGGAATAGTAACTACTACATAAGCGTGAGGTAACTATGAGAAAAGTCTGAAAGTCTCCAAAGCTGTTGCCACAGCAAGAACTGCAAAAAGATCCAACCAAACCAAAAAGGTTTCAGTGAATTCAGCTGATGTAGAAGCTGAAGAAAACCTACCAAAAAATGCTGGCAAAAAAAAAAAAAAGAAGTTTCAAAAGGATGCAATCACTAACCAGAAGCAATTGACTTTGAATTGTAGCAATATCACAGTTCTGAGAGAGATAAAAATACCTGGCTTTAAAAGGGGTGAGGGGTGGAGAAAGGGTCTAGAAATGTATAACTTAGACAGCTTTGTTATGATTTAAAGTTATTCAAATAAATGCTTTTATTTAGGAGTACCCAGATGGCAAAAAATACAATAAGAAACAGGAACATGGAATTGTCAAGAACAGATCATGTCAAAGTTACCTACTTTCCCTCTTTGGAAAGACAGGGACATCATAGAAAGGGGGAAGTAGATGTGATCTATCTTGACGTTAGCAAGATTTTCTACTTTTTTCTATACATGTTCTCATGCAGAAACCTGTCAGTTTGGTCCAGCTGAAACTGCTATGAGAGGGGGGAATATGCACAAATACTTGGAAAACGTAATTAAAGAGGAACTCAAAAAGTAGTTCTCAAGAATTTGCTGAAAAAAGTAGTTCTCAAGAATTTGCTGACAAACAGGAATAGTTGCATGCATGAGATTTCATAGACATCTGTCCTGCGCTTGGTATTGTTCTGTGTTTTCATGAATGATTTAGATGATGGAAGAGCAAACATGCTTGTGAAATTCGCACATGACCACCACGCTGGCAGGCTCTTTGGGGGCCAGGGGAAGAATTTAAAATGATCTTGATAAATTTAAGAAGTGGTCTGAAAGCAATTAGGTGAAATTCAATAAAGGCAAGTACAAAGTCCTAGACCCGGGAAGGGAAAAAATCTATCACACGAAGACAAAATAAATGCAGGAATGTCTCTTTCTGAAAATAAGGCGATTTTTGAAGCAGAAAGGACTCAAAATTGCAGTCCAATTTTCAAGAGTCCTGAGGGCAATAAGAGTGTCAGGTAATGAACAGACACTCCTCTAAGAATTTAGCTTTAACTTTTCACCTACATAAAAGAGCACAGGAGTTCTCACATTTCCATTTCCTAAAAGATGGGGAAGGCGCAATAGGCTGGCTTTGCTCTTCCCCAATGCTGGGACTCTTCCTTACTACACTATTGCTACAAGTTAATGTCTATTTGGAAACCCTAGGGGGGATAAAAGTGAAAAATATATGCCTTTTGCTTTCCTCATAAATATTTGTACATCTATATCAAGAGCCTCTCTATTTCTCTAGCTGATAATATCCTGCCTAGCCACATGGAGTTAAATCAAAGCAGGCTGTTACTGAGAAGCTAGCAGGAAATGAAACAATGTAAAGCCGTAAGTAAGTATAAATGTTTAAGGTCCCATCCTGGGCAATACCAAGAGTCCCCGAGAAAGCAGTGGGAATCAAACATTGAGAAAATGGTCCTGAGTGTGTGCGACGTCTGTTAATGGAGGTTACTGCAAAAACTCTTTGCTGAATGACAGCTCTGTGATGAGTTATTCTGCCATAATCAAAGCACAGGGTCAAGAGAGAGCAAGAGGCAGTGTGGGCAGGGGCATCTGGAAAGAGATGCTGCAGAACAGACACCTACCTGCCCTCTGCCTGGGCAGCAAGGAGGCAGGAGCTGGTGCTCTCACTCACTCACCTTTGCTGCTCTGCAGCCCTGAGAGGATGCGGAGATGAAGCTTTGTTTTAATCCTCTGCTCCCCAGGGAGGGGGTGACTTCCACCTCCCCACTTTGTGTGGTGAGGCTCTGTGTCTGTTTGGGTTTAAAAAACCCCATTATTCTAATCAATATAAAGGGCGTAGGCATCTCAAGGACCTTGCGAGTTAAGTGGATTGCAGGAGGGAGCATCTATGTCCTACACAGACAGGCTGAAGACTATGCAGAAAGAGAGAAAGGGAGAGATGGTGCAGCACTGGAAAAACTGAGCAAGTGACAAATGTTCTTCCTCTTAGTAAATGAGTTAGTAGTAAAAGAAAATAAATACAAGTTCACTGTTTTAACTCAGAGCCAGCTTTTGCTGTCTTCAGCATGTGGCCTGTTCCTGGGCACTGCAGCTTCCAGCATCATGCAGTTTTAATGATGTCTCTGCAGGCACACAGATAAATTTTGAGATCAGTGGTTTTGTACAGGAGGACGCATGGGTTGCTACTGTCTCCTTTGTAAGCTCTAGGAAATTGATGGCAATTTTGCAAACAAGCTAAAGATCTCAATATTAATATGCCACTTAGGGTCACTCAGCAAGTAATGTCCACTCTTCCAAGGATGGTAATTGACTAAAATAAAAACTTCCATCAAAAGCCCAAACAATATCAGTATTAAATCCAACTACTCTGCAACAAATGGCACTTTTTCTCCTTGCCATTATCCTGTAATGGCAAAATAGAAACAGTATTTTACCTTTTGTTAATTTCTCTGGGTTTGATTCCACTAGCAGTCCTGTAAAGGCTAGCAACTGCCACCCAGGGAGAACCAGGTTCATGACAATATGACTGGCTGATATAAATGAATTGTGGCTGTGAGGTGAGAAGTGATAGTGTTAAACCAGTATTTGCTGTCTGAAGAGAAATGCTGTTTGCAGAGGAAATCAATTCCTGTGCACAGGTGTTTAAATGTAATTCAAGCACTTAGGATTTTGCGGATGGGTGATTTTCACTCTGTTGTGCATATTTTTGCTTTCTCACCCACTGATACCCATTGATACTGAGAGGCTCTTGATAGTGATAGCAATGTATTGATGTATTGAAGAGGGAGATAATTGCTCTCAGCTCTGAAGTATCAGAATTCCACTGGGGAGAGAAACATCACTTTTGGCTCCCATTTTTGCTGCCAGCCTCCCATGGCCCTGAGCACCAGCATGGCAGATAACAGGGACACCTGCTCCTATGTTTGAGCTTTCTTCACTGCCAGAGAACTTTGCACGGGTAAAGCTGATGGCATCAACTACAGACCACAAGGCTGCAGCAATGTTTGTAGCCTGGCAAAGAGACACTGTAGATTCATATGGCATATAAGGGGAACACATTTTACTTGCAGTTGTGGACAGGACAGCACTGCAAAGCAAACACCAGCCTTTCTTCTTATAGCATCTTTTTCTGTGTGTAGGTTTTCTGGGTTTCCACCATCAACATAAATATATTGCCCTTCCAAGCTACAAAATTTGGTAAATCCCAGCATAGGAGTCAAGTGGAGTGCACAAAATGCTATGGGATTTAGGTTTCATAAACCTAAGATCACAGTTGTACTCAAGGACCAGCTGTCCCTGGAGATATGGCACTTCAGGCTGTGATGCCTTTACTTGCCAACTCTATAGAGAAAAAGAATGACAGCTTAAACTTCTATGTGTTGAGGATGTGTTCAGTGATCCACCTAGCTTGGAAGGAGTTTACAGAAAGGCTCAGCTCTACAAATGTTTGTTGCTACTTTACTGTGACAATGTTCTCAGAGAAAATCATAGAATCGTACAGTCACAGAGTGGTTTGGATTGGAAAGGACCAATCCAGCTCCAACCCCCCTGCCATGGGCAGGGACACCTCACCGTAGACAATGTCACCCAAGGCTCTGTCCAACCTGGCCTTGACCATTGCCAGGGATGGAGCACTCACAGCTTCCTTGGCAAACTTTTCCAGTGCCTCACCACCCTTACAGTAAAGAACTTCTTCCTTATATCTAACCTGAACTTCCCCTGTTTCAGTTTGAACCCATTATTCCTTGTTCTATTGCTACAGACCCTGATGAAGAGCCCCTCTCCAGCATTTTTGTAGGCTCCCTTAGATACTGGAAGGCTGCTATTTTCCATGAAGCCTCCAGGCTGAACAACCCCAACTTTCTCAGCCTGTCTTCATGTGGGAGGTGCTCTAGCATCTTTACCATGTGGTTTAACCCCCTCCCACCAAAATGCTGACTTCTATCAGTTAGCTAGGAAAACATTGTAAACCATAGTCTTAACTCTCGATTCTCTGTATTTTGAGAAGCAAGTAATTACAACAGCTTGTGACTTTATTTACATGGGTGTAAATAATTGCAGCCAATGGAGTTTTATGTGAGGAAAAATATCCCGAGTGAGACCAAACAGGTCAGATAATCCCCTTGGTGTCCCTTCAGACAGGGTGAGGTCAGTGCTGACTTTAGCCCTTGAACCGTACCAACTGTAAAGTATTATTGTTATTATTATTAGAGTAATTTTTCCTTTTTCAAAATACATCCACGTGGCAAGATGCTGAGTACATCAAAGTCATTTTCAGTGTTCCTTTCCTTCTGTGCTCTCCTGTCTCTGCTTCTCTGTCCCTCACTTCATTGTTCTGAGCGGACATATTTGTCAAGTGGAAATGTCAACTTGTATGTGAAGCTGAGATTTTGTGATTTTGAAGCGTCTGCTTTTGCCTGTAGAAATCATTATGTACCACTGGTTGGCTAGCGAGCTGGGGGAATGTCAGTATTTGTTGGTGCATACCTTATAAATCATAAAGTAACTCAGAGCAGTGAGACTGTGTAAGTGCTTGTACCACATAAGCGAATGCTGCTGCTGAGTTCCCTGCTCTCCGTTACTCTGCTCATCCCTAGAGGTACCTAATGCAACTTCCCACTCTTTAGCATGTTCAGATAGCCTATTCAGAATCCAGCTGTGTTGATGGAAAAGATGCTCCTGGCAGGCATCCACATTCTTCATCCCTACAGCTTGCCCACAGGGATGCAGGTGGATGTGTTTTGTAGCCTAACCCCAGTATTGGCTAAGGCCAGCAATTTTAACAGTTTTAAGTCACCCAGGATTATTTGGACTGTAGGAGTCATTGAGGACGATTTGGCCTTGCTGCTAAGAGAGACAGGGATGCTCACATCCCCTTTGGTGCTAAGAGAGGGGCAGGCAACAATCACAACTGCACCCAGAAAGGCAGTGCAGGCCTAATGGAATCCCTTTACAGCTGGCGTAATTAAGCTGATGCATCTCTGTACATGCAGAACAGGAGTGACTTTTCACCTGGGCTTGTTACAGCTGTATTAAACTGGATTTGAAGAGCATGAGAAAAGAGCCTGCACCTTTCTTGCACTGGCGTCTTTGGACACTTTCACCATACTAGCAGCTGAGCCCAATATGAGTGTTGTTTGTTGGCCTTGCAACTGGAAAGAGACACCAGTGGGATGGTTTACACTGAGAAATTACATCATGTTAGAACATGTTGCTTGGGACTCCTGGTGACTACCACAGTGTAATTTCCTGTCATAAACAAGGCCTGTGAGACAGCTGTTGGGAGGTCAAGCATCCGTGGACTGGGTTGATCCTGTTCCTGTCTGAGCTCGTTGGACAGCAGGTGACTCAGTCACTTGCTGCAGACACTGCAGCCACAGCACGGCTGCGGCCCAGCTCTCAGCATCATCCCCATGGCATGGTGCAGGCAGGCTGTATAGTTGTGCTTGCTGGCTGTTTGTGCCATCAAGATTTGTTGTCGCTGCTGTTTTGTTGGTTTTGTGGTTTGTTTGTTTGGTTTGTTGGTTGGGTTGTTTTTTTGGGTTTTGCTGTGGTTTTTTTTTCTTTTTTTAAACAGGCTTCAGAGAGCTAGATCCTCTTTTTCTTTTTTTTCAGTCTCAAAAGAAGCAAAATGTCCCCTCTTCTGCTAACTTTGACAGGCTGCGAACAAGATCAGAATAGGAAAGTGTCAATTAACAGGCTGTGTATGCTCAGTTCTGTGACTGAATGGGCAGTCAGTGCTTTCAGGCAAGGATAAATATGGCAAAACATAGCACAGGCTTTGAGGTTCTATTATTTAAAATTCAGTTGCTCCAAAAAGCAAGGGCTCATTCGCTCCTTGCTGTTAAACAGCTACAAAGAAATCAAAAAATAGCACCTACAGAAACTGTTAGATTAAAATTTAAATGGGAACCTATGGTTCAATTACATATAAAGAAAGGTTGAACACCAAAGGATAGTTGGTTGTGGTTCAGATTAGGTTAATTGTTTCCAGGTCAAGATAAAGTTTTCGATTCTCTGTTTATATCTCTTCAGTCACCCTGTGCACATGCTACATCTCTTTACACAGGACCTTGATGAGGGCTGGTGGCCATGGGACTTCTCATACCAGATTCTTAAGTAAATTTGAAGTAACATGCTATTTTTGCGTACTGTAGCATGTGCATATTTTATAGCGTGAAGTAGGAAAATTTTATGTTAAGGTAAGGATAACTGTAAGCAGAAAAAGATATAAAACAAACCCAGGAAAAATAGAAGGAAAAAAACTCTATCTTCAGCCAGATTAACTTTTGTCTCTGATTTTCCACAAAGCTGCAGGATTGCAAGAGGTGAAATGGGAGGAGGGAAGGGCTTTGCAACCACATCCAGGGCAAGAGGGACCTGGAGAAAAGGAAAATCTCTTCCAGTAGCAGTCCCCATTAGATTGCTGTAAGTGATCTGTGAACTGTGTGTCTTAGCATAGCATCTAGCGGGATCTGTTCCATGATCTTCCCAGGCACAGAAGTGAGACTGACAGGCAGTTCCCAGGGTCCTCCTTTTGACCCTTTTTAAAACGGGTGCGATGTTTCCATTTTTCCAGTCACCAGGGACTTTACCCTGACTGCCATGGCTTTTCAAACACCATAGAGAGTGGCTTGGCAACTACATCAGCCAATTCCCTCAATAACACCTCTGCTATTTAACGCTACATTGAGGAACTAAAGGTCCTGTGGAAAGCAGAGAGCGACTTCAGAGCTTTTGATATCTGGATGGAGTGCCTTAAAATAATAAGGTTTTCAATAGATGTACAAAGTCCTACAAAGTCATGTCCCCATGTAGCATTGCTATAGGAACTACCCAAAAAGAAAGCCTATGAAGCTCTATTCACTTGGAATTGTCTATCATTATTCTCCAGTGGGTAAATAGGAGTCATAAACTGTAGATAAGAGTTTAGGCCTTGTAGGTATACAATACTTGAGCCATCCTTAGAGGATCTTTCTTTTTACTTAATTTAAAAACACCTCACTTTCAATTCCTGCGCATTCCTGTAATTCTCCTGTGGTTAGTTGAGAAACAGCTCACAATGAAGCACTTCAAAGATAACACTACATTTGCAAAGGAAGGAATTTCTGTCTGACAGTTTGGTAGCACCAGCATGTGCTGGAAAATAATCATGAACCAGCAGAGAATATGCTACACGTAGAATCATAGAATCATAGAACCGCTAGGGTTGGAAATGACCTTAAAATCATCCAGTTCCAACCCCCCTGCCATGATCAGGGACACCTCACACTAAACCATGCCACCTAAGGCTTTGTCCAACCTGGCCTTGAACACAGCCAGGGATGGAGCACTCACAACTTCCTTGGGCAGCCCATTCCAGTGCCTCACCACCCT